>CM054935.1:24129597-24174223 GCA_029168755.2 Tillandsia fasciculata
TTGGATTGTACGGATGGAAAAACACCCCACACCTGTTTGTTTTTTTTGAACGAAATGATCACTATATCTTTATCTAATTTTATTAATTATTTAATTTGATATTTAAAATAAGTAATATGCATGTCTCTAATTGAATCTGGACTGGCGAACCATAGAAACGTTTTATCTTTTCTGTTGGCCTAAATAATTTTAAATTTCAGCGGATTAAAATTACTATGTTATTAAAGTAACTTTATATAATATATACCTCCAAATTAAATTCTAATTAGAATTCAAATTCTAATTAAACTATTAATTAAATTTTATTTATATCTAATAATCTAAATTTTATATTATTCTAATTTAATTAGAATTTGATTTTGATTTAAATAAATATAAATTTAAATCAAAATATAACACAATTCAATTAGTAAATGAATAAGGGCACTTTGATCATTCATAGATAAAAAAATTGTTTTTGAAATTTTCAAAGCATGCGATATTATCCCAAAAAAAAAAAAAAAAAAAAAGAATTTTTTTTTTTTTTTTTTGTCTCACCTGTCTTTCACACTATGGTTTGGCACAAACAAGTGGAGCACATTGAAAGCTCAAAAATAACTTTCAAAAGCCAACCCTACCTTTTACACCCAAAGAAGAGAGAGAGAGAGAGAGAGAGAGAGGCCTCACAAAGGTCTAAGTATTGAACATTTGGCAACATTGTACAAAGGAGAGACATTATTTTACAAGCATTTTTTGTTATTTATTAGTTCATTCTCTCCCCTCTTCATTTTCCTGTAGTTCCTTCTTTGTCATAATAGGCTGCTGTTTGCCTTTACATGCAACTTGCAAATTGGAATTTTTTAACTTCATTACCTATGTATGTATAAAACTATTAATACTAAATTATTTTATTTGTACTCTTTAAAATATAGATGGACATCGTGGAGACATCAAATGGGGAGTCTACATCTCGGGTTTATTTTGCGGCACGTTTTCTGGGTAAGAAGAATGCATGTTACCATTTGTGATTCCTGTTATTTTGTTTGATGAAATTGTTGTCCTTAACTCTATCAACTGACTATCTTAAACTTTTGTTTAAATGATAAAGAAAACTGCAGTTCAATTTGGAGATGAAAGCAGCAAACATGTGACAAAGAGCCGAAAAAATCTGCACTTAATGAAAAGCTGTATCATGAAATTGTAAGCACTTAAGTTTTATCAACTCACAATTCTCTTTTATTGTTCATTACTTTCACTAACTTTTGGGAACTCCCTTCATTAGAGAGAGATCGTGGTCAACCCTTTTATACAAGCCGCAACATGTAAAATTTCATATAGTTAAATACTATTTACCATATTCATAAGTTTATTTACAACTCTCCTTATATATACAGAAGTACAAACTCCAATAAAATGAATGCACTGATCATATTCCTTAACTTCAGGCATGTCGTGACCGAAAAAGAGTTCATCAAGGGAATAACCAACGATGACGCTATCAGCGGCGATAAACGTCGACATGCAGCACTTTTTCGACTAAGTCTTGATGATATGGTAAATATCAATACAAACAAATTGTTGAAACACAATTCTGATCAAGAAATAATTCATCATCATCCGAAAAAAAAAGAATCAAGCTGAAGTTCAGTTTATATTTTGAGGAAAAACACATAGAGGGCAAATAAATTAGAGGCAGGAACAAATAAGAAGAAAAAAAACCCAAATATTTTGACCCTCAGTTTACATTTGCTAGATTAAATAATTAATTATTTTCTTTGATGTTTCTTTCCCCTCCTCCGGCTTCTATGTTTGGTAGTTTTAAGTTTCATACACTTATTTGTATATCTGATGTTCATAATTTTGATGTATTGATTTGTTGCAACCTACACTGATTTATTTCTTTGGGCCATGATCGAAAGTAAAAATTACTATGTTTTAAAGTGTAAACAATCTTTGCAAGGCTTCCCTTATTTGCTAATCATACACTATCAATAAAATGTGTACACATGCTGGCAGGTTTTATTACTTCTCTGCTCATACTCTCTCCAATTGTTGAATTGTGATGAAGGTTGTCATCATCAAATGATTAAATTAGTGTTTTTAGAAAAAGTGAAAATCAATCTTCAAAATGTTTAGCCTTCCAGTTCGCTAATTTTTAATAGATTAAGATTACTTTCTTAGGTTTGTTGTCTCTATAAAGAATTTTGTTCTTTACCTTTCTTTTTCTTGCAGTCTTTTGCTTGCAATTGCTACTCTTGAATTCTAACTTTTCAAGTTTGCATGTTCGCTGTGCATAAAAATATTACTAGATTAGAGAATGAACATTTTTCTTACGTTTGGTGTTCTTTGGCGTCTTTTATGTTTTGTAATTTTATTTATTTATAATTTTTTTTGTTTTGTATGGGATTGAGTGATTCCTCTCTTTTGTTCTTCATTACTTCATGTTTTTTGCCCTTCTTCGAAACTGCATAGTTTGCTTACCTAAAATTAGAGTTTCTTTACTCTTAAAATTTAATCACAAATGAAGTCTTCTATGAAATAATTGTAAAAATATACAAACTTAATCTTTTTAAGTTCATTTTTGATAAATTTACAGAATTTACAGAATAATGTTTGTCACAAATGATCAAAAATGGTGGGATGGTGAAATAGCTATTGTTTTGGCTGTGTGGTCCCAAATTATAACCCACATAGGGGCCTCGGTAGAGTGGTTACACCTCTAAGTTGACACCTGGACTTAAACTTTCTTGAAATTTAGTTAATTCAAATTATATTATTTTATTTATTGTACTATTAGTGGGACTGTTTGGCCCAATTAGTGCTTCTTTTGTTGAAGTATTATTTAAGTAGATTGTTTAAATAGTTGCAATAACATTTTGAATAAGATTCCCTAATAGCTTTTTGTTTAAGCTTGGAAGTTGAACACTTAGTTTGGAACTTCTATTTTAGGCGGTCCAAAGATCTATTTCAGCTTCGTAGACAATTTTGTTTTTCTTTCTGTCCTTTTGTTTTATGATCGGATTGGTAGTAAGACATTCCCGTTATTTTGGTGCTCACTTTTGATTACTTTGAGTTGTTCCCTTTTTTTTCTGCTTCTTTTCTAATTAATTTAAATTCTATTTTGGGTGTTTAATTGCTTTCTAATTAATTTAAATTCTATTTTGGGTGTTTAATTTTTTTTTGGGGGGCTATGATGATACATAAAGAATAACAACAGATCTTGGCCGGCCTTGGGTGTTTAATTACTACTTGGGTGGTGATGGTGTTCATGCAAAAAATTGGTATTGTTGGATAGCTGTGAAGAACCAAATGTTCATTCTGCAACACATTGCCAATACTCGCTGCTTATATCCACAAAGTATGTAAGGGTGTTGTTCCTTTCCCCTTCTCTTGCTCCAGCCTAAGTATTTGTGTTGCCTTTGTGTAATAATATGAATATTTCTCGGTGACCTTCGGCAACCGGCTGTTGTTTATACAATGATCCTACATCAAAAAAAAAGTATTTCTTCCATTCTCTACTCTTTCTTTGGATTGAGTTCGGATATTACCTGAGCCTCACATTTTAAATATTTTTTATTAGCTTTAATTTATGTGTTGGTGATTGTTAATTTATTTTGGATCATAATTTCTGACTTTAATGCCCTTGACACTATTAAGAAAAAAGTTTTTTTGCCAAATCTAATGATCCTTAATTAATTGGGGAATCTAGCAGAGGTCAGATTTAAACTCAACTTCAACTTGATTCTGTTTTTTTTCTAGGCCTAGACCTTTGCCTTTATTTTCTTTGATGTTCCTTTCCCCTGCTCTGGCTTCTATGTTTGGTAGTTTTAAGTTTCGTATACTCATTTGTACATCTGGTGTTCATAATTTTGATGTACATTTGTTGCAACCTACACTCATTTATTTCTTTGGGTCATTATCGAAAGTAGATATATATTACGATGTTTTAAACTGTAAACAATATTTGCATGATATGACACGGAGGTTGTCATCAAGCTTCAAAATTCCGTTTAAATCTAACTAAAATGATACCAGTAGCAGGTATGACATGATATGACTAAAGTGTAAACAATCTTTGCAGACGCTGGCAGCTTTTATTGCTTCTCTGCTCATACTCTCTCCAATTGCTGAATTGTGATGAAGGTTGTCATCATCAAATGATTAAATTAGTTTTTTATAAAAAGGTGAAAATCAAGCTTCAAAATGTGTAGCCTTCCAGTTTATTAATTTTTAATAGATTAAGATTACTTTCTTAGGTTTGTTGTCTCTATAAAGATTTTTTTCTTTATCTTTCTTCTTCTTGCAGTCTTTTGTTTGCAATTGCTACTCTTGAATTCTAACTCTTCAAGTTTGCATGTTCGCTTGCATAAAAATATTACTAGATTATAGAATGAACATTTTTCTTGAGTTTGGTGTTTTTGGTATGTTTTATCTTTTTGATTTTTATTCATTTATTTTACCTTTCTCCAAAAATTCATAGTTTGTTTACCTAAAATTGGAGTTTCTTTCCTCTTAAAATTTAATCACAAGTGATATCTTTGCTGAAATTATTGTAAAGATATACAAACCTAATCTTTTAAAGTTCAATTTTGAAAAATTTACAGGATTTACAGAATAATGTTTGTCACAAATGATCAAAAATGGTGTGATGCTGAAATAGCTATTTTTGTATCTCTTTTTCCTTTCTTATTCTATAGTCTGTTTCTCCTACATGCTATGATGTCTGGTCTATTTTGCATTCCAACATCTCCTCTCTAAGAGCACAAGTTTTGTTTCTGGCTTTGGTTCTTCTTCTTCCTGCTATAAAGCTAAGAGACCTTTCCCTCTAATGTAGTCATTTTTTGCTAATTTGAAGCCAAGTAAGCTTTGGATGGCCTTCTTTGTAGGCAACGAGCTTTTCTTGCTTATGATATCTTGTATATTTTTTGGCCTGCGTGTGGGTTTCGGTTCGCTTGGTACTATAAAGCAAATGGTTCTGCAGTAGATCTACTAATGCATGACTATTAGGGATGTCTGAGCAAAATATATTTAGATTGAATTCTGGCTTTTGCACTTTAAAAACCTATTGAATACTGTTGAAATTTCGGTTAATTAACCTAGACTATACCCATTTTGGAGAAAAGGAAAAGGTGAAGTAATATAATTTGAAACTTCCAATTTCTATAGTTTTCTTCTTTGGATATCTTTAAGGGCCTGCCACCGGTTCCTCTTCTTGCAGCAGGTTAGCATTAGTTTGGTTCTTAACTGAGATATGCTTTTTGGCATTTTCAACGTCCCAGCATTTGAAAGTTTTTGATCACTTCTTAACATGTGGTTTTGAATATAATTTTTTTGTTTTCGATGATGTATAGAATTTTAAATGTTTACTCTTCTATTTGTGAACTTGATGGTTTTAATTATCTTAAGTTCCGTACCTTTGAATGATGTATAGGATTTTAAATATTAACTTTCAAATTTATGGACTTTATGTTTTAATTACCTTACGTTTCTTACGCTGTGGTAAGTTCCAAACATGATTATCTTGATTTCCGTAAGTTGTGTCATTAAATTACCATGAAGTTAATTAAAAGTATTCAGTTCAAAGACAGCATGCATTTGAATATGAGGTCTAAAGGGGCCTCAGCTTACAAAACTCTCAAATTATTATATGTATAGATAGATGTATAGATATAGATGGTATTTTAAATATTCGCTCTTTGATTTATGAACTCCATGATTTTAATTAGCTTAAGATGTGGCTTTGAATTCAATTTGTGATTTTGAATGACCTATAGGATTTTAAATGTGTACTCTCCAATTTATGATCTTTATGGTTTTCCTTAACTTAAAGTTCCTAAGTTGTGACAAGTTCCAAAGGTGTTTTCTTTCAGTTTCCTAAGTTGTGACAGGTTCCAAAGGGGAGCATGTATGTGGAGATGAGCTCCAAAGATTATATATTAATTTGCCAAAAAAAACAACTTAGAGAGGTTAACTTTAGAGTCCACATAAAGACAAGGTCCGAAGGCGCAGGTTGGAAAAATGAACTTAGAGTTCATGCATGTAGAGGCAAGCATGCATGTAAAGACAATCTCCAAAGGTCCAAAGCTATAGGTTGGAGCATACAGGTAAAGCCAAGCTCCAAAGGTGCAGGTTGGAAAAATAAACTTACAAATTAAATTGAAGAGATAACTAGCTTAAGTTTCTTAGGTTGTTTCCAATGCTGCAGCTTGGAGCATGCATGTAAAGACAAGCTCCAAAGGTGCAGGCTGGAAAAATGAACTTACAAAATTGAAGAGATAATTAGCTTAAGTTTCTTAGGTTGTTTCACATCTCAAGATCTATTTAATTACCATCATCCAATGTCACAAATCAACAAATTAATATCAAATTAATATCATATTGATCCACATTTTAACATGTATTTAATTAACAAGTTAAAAATAATGGCTTTCAAAAAGCCAAGTTAATGAAAGGACAACTTGGGAAACTATACTTGATTCATAACATGAGGTTGAAGTAGAGTGTACATGTAAAAACAAAGGGAACTCAATGAAAGGACAAGTTGGGAAACTATGAAAAGGGGCAAGTTAGAAAACTCAATTTAATATCATATTGTTTAGCATGTTAACATCTATTTGATTAGTAAGTTAAAAATAATGACTTACAAAAAGTGAACTTAATGAAAGAACAAGTCGGAAAACTAGAGTTAATTCAAAATATGAAGTTCAAGGAGAGCATGTATGTAAAGACAAGGTTTAAAGGTGGAAGTTACAAATTCAACTTAGAAAATTTGTGGGGGGGTTTTTTAAAAACTTCTAGATACTTTACATTTAAGGAGGAATTTAAAACAGTTATTTTTGCTCTTGAGCTTCATAATAGGTAATGTTTAACTTAAATTTTTTCGTGGGGAGCAAAACTCAACTTACAAAATATGTGGGTTTCACAAAGTGGGGTTTTTTAAAAACTTCTAGATACTTTACATTTAAGGATGAATTTGAAACAGTTATTTTTTGCTCTTGGCCTTCATAATGGGTTGATGTTTAACTTATTTTTTTCGTGAGTAATGATTGTTTCCTGCGCTTTTCTACATGCTCTCTTTGAACTATATGCCTTTCATTGCATTGGGCTACATGCTCTCTTTGAACTATATGCCTTTCATTGCATTGGCTTTTCGACATTGTGGCTTTGAATGTAAGTATGATTACGTTCACTGGTTTCCAATGTACTTAAACCTTACAATTTAAAGATTTCTAATGGATGTCTTTTGTGTTTACCTACTAATCTTGGGTTATAGAGTTATTGGTGTCTACGTATTTAGACTTCACACATTGAATTTTTTCGGCTCAATGATGCTTACATTTTGCTTTTACTTGCATGTTGTTTGTAAACTTGATGGCTTCCCTATAGTAATGTCAATATTTAATTTCTCATGTATTTAAAGTTTAGAAAGCGGCTTCTCATGTATTTAGACCTTACAAATGAGAAGTTTTTCATGGTTGGCTTTTGTGCTCCTATAGTAATGTTGGCTTAGACAATCATGATACCTATATATACGAACATTTCTTACAATGATGATACATATATATACCAACATTTCTGGATAGCCGTAGGAAACCAATTACTCTTTGGACAAAAAAAATATCCGTTAAGGAAATAATTAGTAATTTTGGATTGCCTTGGGTGACCAAATGTTTAATGATCAGTCCTATTGGTATTCTCTAAGTAAAGAAATATTTTTGCACTTGCCCTTCATAATAGGATAATGTTGAGTTTTACATAAAACTTACAAATTAGAATTTTTTCATGATTGCCTATTCTATTTACCTGTTGATCTTGGGTTCCACAGGTTGTACACCCTTTACATTGATGGAAGAATTTGAAGTAATTGGTTTTGCTCTTTACGTCCATAATAAACTAATGTTTAGGTTGCAATTTTTTGAAGACTTGAAACTGTTTGTTTTACTCTTTACCTTCATAATTGCCTAATGTTTAGCTTCTAATTCTTTATGCCTTCCCTAAATTTTATGTCTTCGATTGAGTTGAGCTTTCTATATTGTGGTTTCCGATCTAGGAATGGTTACTCAAAGTGTCTTCCCATGTACTTAATTTTTACAATTCATAAATTTCTATTTGATACCTTTTGTGATTACATACTTATCTTGGGTTCTACAATTATTGCTGTGCATGTATTTGGCCTTCATGTTTTCGGTGAACTTCATGAGTTCGGTGTAGTATTATTTCATAACAATTCACTTCCAATTAAGTACTAGAATAGAAAAAAAATTTAGATACACAACCAAAATTCTTCCCAATATACTTAATTTTTTATAATTTACAACTTCCCAATGGGTGTCTTCTGTGTTTGACATACTAATCTTGGATTCCATAGTCATTGGTGTGCATGTGTTTTGATTTCCAAAAGTATGACTTCCAATGTACTTAATGTTTATAATTTACAACTTTTTAATGGGTGCCTTTTGTGCTTTACATACGAGATTACGGTCATGGTTATCAAATTGATTATTCACTTTGTTAAACTATCTGTTAGGTTTATTAAGTTGAACCTATTATCGTAGAATAGTTTGCTTTACTTTTAGTAGGTTCTTAGGTGCCCGAGACTGGCCATGTTGGATTACTGGTAGTGTGGCCTGGTTTTCGTGCCCGAAGGGATTGGGCGTTGCCGGATTGTTGCCCTTTGTGATGCTAAAAAAGTTGACATATTCTCAAATAGTCTTTAATGTTGACATATGTTTTAGTAAACATATCCTCTTACATACTGATTGGTAAATTAATGTTATTTTCCTCATTAATGTTGGTTTTTGTTCTTCTCTGGTTTCTAAAAACTGATTCGTAGACAAGCATTTTTCTGTTTCCTGTTTTACTGAAAAGGTTAGGCATGAATTAAAATTTTCACAGATTATTTAGTTATTTCAAATTAAGGTTGTACATATATAACTCTCAAGGGAAGCTACACCAAAACAGGGCAGCTAAGCTAAAAACAAATTAAGGTATATGAGGTGATGATGATTCGATGCTGCTCATTTCAACAACAGTTATTTATGACGTTCAGTTATTCGAGTTGCCGCAAGCCTGAATCTCTCTACTTTCCTTCGAATATTCGGTCATATCATAAGAGTTTTATGGTAAGGCAACTTAGACGGCCTAAGGCAACTATTGCAACCATTTCACTCTTGATATAATTTTCATATCATAAGAGTTTTATGGTAAGGCAACTTGGACGACCTAAGGCAACTATTGCAACCATTTCACTCTTGATAGAATCTTGGATCGAAAAGTAGAAGATTTGGTGGATAGATATTAATGTGATTAACCAAAAGTATATCTGAGAGCATATCTAAGCCTCTATTACTTACTCTTTACTGTTATGTGCTGTTTGCTCTCTACTTTGGTCGGCAAAAGAATGTTGCCTGTACACGATTCGTTTGAGTTCTCTTTTGTGCTGTACATGGTTTGCAGTGTGTACATTGTTGGTCTCCTATTGATGGTGCAAATTGGTTGTAGGATGCAATTAAATATTTGTGAATGAATTGTAGAATACAATTAAATATTTGTCAAGGATTTGTGTTGTTCTTGCTCTCATTCTTCCCCACAAATTTGGGTGTCTGCTATGGTGAGCCCCTATTTTAGTATTGGATGCAGGTAATGTCGATTGTGTTTACACATTACTTTGATTAATACCAGATTTGTTTAAATTCAGGTTTGTTCTGTTCATGTTTAGAACTTCGTACATTGTTGGACTCCTGATGATGATGTAAGTTAGTTGTAAGATGCAGTTGAATATTTGCAATCAAATTCCATTTTAATTCTTCCTTCGAAATTTCGATGTCTGGTATGGTGAGTTCTCCCTTTAATATTCTGTGCGACTAATGTAAATTGCATTTTGTTCAACTGCCTGCGGTTGTTGCCTGCACTGTTACCTATTTTGTATTCACAATACTCTAAAATGTAGGATGTATGTAAGGTACCTTCTCTTGATCCACTATATTAAGATGGTTAGTCCCCATAAAAACTTTCTCACAAAAGAACCCAAACTCTTATGTAGGAATGCCGACCATTTTTAGAGAATTAAGCATGTGTGTTGCCTTTCGGGTGCCTACTATAGTGAATTCTCGCCTTAATATTGAGTACAACTAATGTGAGTTGCATTTTGTTCAATTGCCTACTGTTGTTCTTACATATTTTGTATTCTAAGTGCTCTAAAATTTGGGATGCATGTAAGGTGTTTTTTGTTGACCCACCATATTAAGATAGTTAACCTTCATAAAAAATTCCCAATGTCTAATATTTTCTGACAAGAAATCCCAAACTCTTATGCAGGTATGCCGGCCGTTCGCAGGAAATTAAGCAACTGTGTTGCCTTGTGGCGAGGAAGTCTGCAGTTCTATTCAGGGTAAACAAATATTATTTATTATTTTTACATGGAACTTTAAGTACCTCAACCGAAATTGTTTCCTACTACTCTTAGAAAAAAAAAAATTTGTGTGTGATTAATACTCATAAGCATAGGGATTTACATGCATTGCTGCTGTCGATTGTTGGGCCATTCTTCTGTTGCTTTCGGTCTACCTACTCTAATTAGTACTTTACTCTCCTTCATATATTCATGCTACCATTTTATCTTGCACAACCCATACACTAAAAGATGAATATATATATATATATATATATATATATATATATATATATATATATACGGTATGGTTGAAAAAACAATGTTCCGGTATACTTCCGCATGATAAATGATGGCATACTTTTTGTATGCCTCTTTCTTACTTTTTCATGTTTAGAAATCAAGGTGATTCCCGTAATTACCGTTTAAAGAAAAAAAACTTCCGGCACGCTTAAAGATAAGAAAACAAATACATATTTTATGGATCTCTCATATCTAATTGAAGAAAATATCTTTTTTTGTACGCTACTTTACTTTGATTCTTAATGTGTAGGAATCAAAGATGGAACATGATGCCTATTTGTTATCCTGCTCTGCTTTGGTTCTTAATGTGTGGAGATCAAAGGTGGAAGGCAAGCCATATGTATTTTCCATGCACATCTATGTGAACACGTTGTAAATAAAAAAAAGATGATGTGGTATTAATGTGTGGAGAAAATGCATCTCTGTGGTATTTCAATTCTTACTATATGTGTCTTCCTTTGATTGTACTTTTGTTCTCAGTTTGTATTGTCATTTGTTTCTTTCTTTTGTTCTCCCTTAAATGTAAATATAATTGCCCATCTTTGATTATTTGTTTTCCCACCAGAAAAAGCTTATTATTTTGGTGTCTCTATTTGAAAATATTACTGCAATTTTCCGAATGTACAGTGAACTCTATTATCAATGTCTAAATTCAGTTCAGTTTGTAAGTTTGTAAGTTTCTATATGTATAGTACATATTATTGTAGTTATCAAATGTAAAGTGAATTTTATTGTGAAGAATTACTTTGTGATCCAAACTGCTTCTACTGCATTATAACAGTTCTTTGACATACTCTATTTCAAAATGGTATTTCAAAAATTGGTCATTCTCCTTTATGGTCAATTAAATATTCATTTTATTTTTTCATCATCGCTCAAATTAAATCTTGCTTGCTTTGCATTGAAAATTGTATTTTTGTTGCTATGTTTTCCCTTTATGACTAAATTTGTTTTCTCAAATTGTTTTGTGAAGTTTCCTTTCGATTTTCTGTAGCATATCCACATTATTTTGAATTACATATAATGCAGCGTATAACATGAAAAATAATATTTGTAAATAATATTTGTCGAACAAATTAGACCCGCGGCGCGCGCAGCGCGGGCCTTCACTAGTGTATATATATATATATAATATATATATATATATATATATATATATATATATATATATATATATATATATATATATGTAATTGTCTTTTTCTTGACAAATTTGGCTATTTGTCAATGAACTGAGTCGAGGTTAGTTATTTATGTTCAGCTGTTTCAATTCAATCAAAATCAAGCCAAAACCGTAAAAAAAAAAAAAAAAAAAAAAAAAAAAAAAAACTTTAAGCCGAGCCTTAAAAATCTTGGTTAATTCCAACCCCTTTACGATACATCTGCTTCAAAATTGTATAAACATCCCTTAACCTCTTTTTTTTTTTTTCATTGATATCGTCTCAACAAAATTTCAATTTAATTGATGGAATAACTTAAAAAAAAAAAAAAAAAAAAAAAAAAGGAAGCAAATGTTAAGGAGCCTATTAAGGAACTGTTTGGATGCTTTATATTTTTGGAGCAAAGTTTAATAATTCTATGGGTGTAGGTTGGGGTGTAATGTAGGCTGTGCCGGGCACAGCCCGCATTTTCCGTGCCGAAACGGGCCAGTGCCGAAATTGGTCAAGGGCCAGCCCGGCCCGGATTTAAATTCTGGCCGGGCCGTACCGGGCCGTTTTTTCAAAGGATGAGGCCCGGCCCCTTGGCCCGCCCAGTACGGGCCGGACCGTGCTTCGTGCCAGCCCAGTTTTTTCTTCACTTTCTTTTCTTGTCTTTTTTTTGTACTTGTTTTTCTAAAAAATATATTTTTTAAAATAAAAGATAACTTGTTTTTAAGCTATAATTTTTGACTCATAATTTTTACTTTACACAATTATGCCCAACTCCTTAAAACTATTTTAAAAATTTTATAAATTAAAAAAAAAAAACTAAAAGACCAAAAATAAATTTAACTTTTTAATATTATTAATTTTTAATATTATATAAAATTAAAACTTTAGATGTGATGATCCAGAACCTCCGCAACATTAATAATGACTGTAGAAGGCTTGTACTGACCATCGGAGCTTGTAGAAACGAAATTGGATATTTTTAAGAGACTCTGCACGAAAATCGGAGCAAACGGGAATTTCCGGGAGCTTTCGGCAAAATTTCGGATGAGAATTTGGCGAAACGGACGTCGTATTTGGACTCAGCGCGCGAAAACGATCGAAACGGTATATTTACTTTATTTTTTCGGCTTTCGGGTACTGTTCACGCCGGAACAGTAACCGCCGGCCGGAATTACTGTTCCGGCCGGCGGCGGCCGCCGGCGAGCGGCGGCGGGCGGCGGCGCACGGCGGCGGGCAGCGGCGCGGCAGCGGAGCGGGGCGGAGCAAGGCAGAGGGCGCGGCCGGGCAGCGCGGGCAGGCGCGGGCAGGGTCGCTGGTGCGCGGTCCATGGATGGGCGTGCACCGGGTGCGCGGAATCCCTGTTCCGCCACGTGGCAGCATCCCATTGGTGGGCCGGCTTCTAGAAGCGTCTAGATGGTTGACACGTGGCACGCTCCTATAGGCCGACATTTTTCCGGAGAACCCGGAGCGCGGACCGATCACGTGGACCACGTGGCCACGTGGCGAAATCTGGTTGGCCCTGCACAGGCTGTTTCCTGTTTGGTTGACACGTGGCGCTTCCTGGTTGGCTCGTTTCGGTGTTTCGTGTTTGGATCAGATCCCGTGTGGGAATATTCCCTTTTGGCCCACTATATAAGAGCCCTCACCCCTCTCATTTTTCCCACCTCGTTTTGCGTGCCAAGGAGGGGGAATCAGGAAAAGTGCCAAATATGAAAGTTGTTCCTCTCTCTCTCTTCTTTCTCTCTCTAGAATCTCAGGAATTTAGAAGTTACAGATTGTGAGATATCTGCGACGCGGCGCACTGCGACGATTTTCTTTTTAGGCCCATTTCCCGTCGCAGTTCCGTCGAAAATTCACTGCGGGCTAACCAGGTGGAATTTTTGGACGATTTTTGCGACAGCGCGACCGTAAGAGGTAGGGCTTCGATTTCCGTATTGATCATTTTGCTCCATTTCGTACTTTTGGCACAGTTTTTAGGTCCTCTTTGACCCCCCTTTTTACTGTGATGTTTTTTGGACAGCACCGACTTCTCCGATTTTTATCTTGACGTAGGAGCGTCAGATCGAGGCGTTTTAAGAGTCGATTTTGATCTACTCTTCGCGAGGAACGCAACCGTGATTTTTCTGGGATTTTAGGAGCTCACTTTAGAGGTGAAAAATTCCTCTTTTTCCGTGCTGTCTGAAAAACAGCAAATATTATACTTTTTGGGATTTATATTTATACCGGGAGCGTTGATTTGCAGGATTTGAGGACTGTGGACAACCAGGAGACTACCTGGGGTGTTGTTTGAGCTGCTCGAGGTGGGCGGTTGTTGCTTACCTCATTTTTGACAAGCTCACTGGGATTACTAGAAATCCCCTAAAATATGACAATTAACGAGAACAATTGGGACAAAGTAACATGGTTATTAATGAGAACCATTGGGACTACTAACAGGACTACTAACAGGACAACTAACAGGACAATTAATGAGAACCATTGGGACAAATTAATATGACAAATGACAAGGACCGCTGGGATAAACTCCCCTAAAATTTAATATAACCCCACAAATAATATGATGACTTATATTGGGACACTGTGATTGAGACAAAGGCTATGATCTCGCATGCAAATGACTTTTATTCAGTAAATCAATTGTTTTAAACCTTTGACTCCATTTTACAACTTTAAAGACAGTTGCATGCATGCCCGGACATCAGGTAAGGCCACTATTCATTGCTACACTATCATATTGGGATTTGAACATGTTTCATTGTTGTCCTTTGCATTCATATGTTGTTGCTCAAGTATGAGCAGGGGTTTGGGATAGTGTAGCCAAGGTTGTGCTAGATTGTGGACTTGTGGGGTATTGCGGTGACCGCGGACAGTAGGCGGTTGACCAGATGCTTATCCTTGCATCAGATTGGGGTTGAGTTTGGTTTATTTATTGCATCAGTTGGGGATTGGGTTTCTATAGTGGATGGAGTTTCCCACTTTGATCATGGTTATGATCCAGTCCTGCTATATTGAGACATGTGCTACAGAGATACTTGTGATACTGATGACAGAGATATTTTACTCGTGTGGGTCGCTCCCCTCGAGTGCCACTCCGGAGGTGTGCTTTCTCGGACCCAGCCGTGTGTGCCGGTCTGATACTTATGTTGGGATGCGAGCCGTGTGAGCCGATCCCGCGGTTTCGAGCCGTGTGTGCAGATTCCGCTTTATGTTGGGATGCGAGCCGTGCGGGCCGATCCCGCGGTTTCGAGCCGTGTGTGCAGATTCCGCTGAGCAGGCAGTACCAGTTGTTACTGGTGACTAGATTGGGTTTATTTGGTCAGATACTATTTCTGATGCATGCATACAGTTTTGACAGCATGATAGTGATAGTTTTCCTGTTTCAGCATCTTTTGTATCTACCACTTCCCCTTTTTGCCTCTAGTAGTCCTAGTGGGTGCGTCAGAGTTGAGGTTTTACCCACTAGGGGAGGCTGCTGGTTTATCTGGTAGTTCTCACCCCCATTATTGTTTTCTGTTTCTTTCTTCTCCTTTATTTTGCAGAGTCATCTGCGGGAGCTGCTAGGCCATCGGCAGCTGATCGAGGTAAGGGGATCGCTGAATAGATCTCCTGGGAGACTGAGAGCTGTAGATAGACGTTGTACCCCCACTCAGACTGTGAGATTCTCCTTTTATTTTGGGTCTGGCTTCCGCCAGCTGGTTGTATTATTTTAGTGAGCTGGGAGATTATTGTACATATTACAGTGGTACTTGTAGTTCCAGTCTGAGATACTATGTGGTTCTTCTATTTCAGCTCTGTATTATGCTCTTTTATTGCGCATTTATATCTGAGCAGGTTACCAGCGCTTCGTGTACGCGGGAAATCCCGTGTGCACGGCGGATCTGTAGACGGGCCCGGGTCCTGATTTGCACCCGGGGCGTGACAGATTAAGTTGGTATCAGAGCTTAGGGATAGTTCAGTTGGGACTTAGGAAACCCTAGGCTTTTGGCAGACCCTAGGATAATAGGGCATGAGAGACGTGGCATTTTGCGAAAGTCGTCGATTTATTTTGTTTGACTCTTCCAGTGAGAGAAGATGGACCGACATAGCCTATTTCTGGTGGACAGTTATGTTGGCTGCAGACAACATAAAGTCACAGAAATAGGGGAATGTCTTTGACTTTCGCTAGATTGGGTCGTGTGGGGTCCCGATACTGAGTATGGTTTCTTGTGGTAGGATGCCTCCGCGACGTAGGATGTTGACGCGTTCTCAGCCTGATTCCCCTGAATCCGATCAGGAGGAGTCCGGGCAGGGCCAGCAGAGTGAGGTGCAAGAGCTGCAGGCCCAGATGGCCCAGATGTCAGAGGCTGTTCGGCGTCAGGAGGAGGCTATGGGACGGCTGACGCAAATGTTAGAGCAGAGGGCTCAGCCTGTTGTAGCACCTTCAGAGAATTCTCCCGTACCTTCTTCCCCTGCTGTGAATCCTCCAGTTGTACCGGTGACCCCGGCATCCCCTGTTACTCGGGGTACTGGTGGACAGCCGACTGGGCTGACAGGATCTCTGACCCCGGCAGAGCAGCGGGGAGTGGTGGACCTGTTGATGAAGTTCCGCCAGTTTGACCCACCCCATTTTTCGGGGCAAAGTACTGAGCCGTGGGAGGCAGAGTCGTGGATCACGGCGATGGAGCGACGTTTTGAGACGTTGTTTATCGAGGATCGATATCAGGTAATTTTGGCAACGAACTTTTTGGAACACAACGCCGAAGCTTGGTGGCGGCGTGTTCGACCGGCTGGTCCGCCTGGGGCTCAGCTCCTGACCTGGGCGGAATTTCGCAATCTCCTTCTTGGGGCTTTCTTTCCGGAAAGCGTCCGGCAGAGGTTGGAGGAACAGTTGAGAAACCTCCGCCAAGGAGATCGGCCCGTACACGAGTACATTGCCAATTTCAATCAATTGTTGGCATGTGTACCGAACGTGGCCAGGGACGAGGCGCACCGGATCTACATGTTCGAGCGAGGGTTGCGCCGGGATCTTTTTCAATTGGTTCGCTCGCGTAGGTTGCAGACCTTGGAGGCCTCGATGGAGCAGGCACTCTACGTTGAGTGCGGGGAGGTAGTAATGGGGGAGGTAGCTCCAGCTCCCGTTGTGATCCCGGGGGCGAAGCGACCGGCACCGGAGGTTGGGGGACAATCTAGTTCGTGGAGGCCGCCACGACCGCCGCAATCACAGTTCCCCGGCCAAGGACGCCGAGCGACGAGGGCCTGGTGGATCCCAGAAGCGGCAACAGCAGCAAAAATCACAGTCGTCGCAGCGTGGGTCGCAGCGGCAGCCTCAGCGACAGCGGCAGTCTCAACAGCAATCACGACAGCCGCGGGCCCCCGGCAATTGCATTTTCTGCGGAGGTCAGCATCTTTCCAACACCTGTGACCAACGGTGGGGTCGCTGCTATAGATGTGGACAGCCCGGGCACATTCAAGCTTCGTGCCCCTTTTCGGCCCCCACCACCCCTGCTTCAGCATCTGCTCCATCTTCATCGCAGCAGCGGTCGACGGCTCAGCGCCCCATGCTCCAGCAAGCAGACCATCTTCTTCCCATCCCACGGATTATCGCCCTCCAGCTCAGAGTGGGCGAGTGTATGCTGCGCAAGTAGAGGACGCTTCGGCAGCAGATCATGTGGTGGCAGGTATCACCTTACTTTCTGGCATTAGGACTCGTACTTTATTTGATACTGGAGCATCACATTCTTTTATTAGTAGATCATTTGCATCATTACATGGGTTAGAGGTAGGACTTTTGCCACGTGCATTAGAGGTTCAGATTCCCGATCACACCTTGCACGTGGAAGAGTGTTGTTGGTCCTGCCCGATGCAAATCGAGTCCTGGATTATGCCAGTAGACCTGTTGGTCTTGAGACAGCTGAAGGACTTCGATGTGATCCTCGGAATGGACTGGCTGGCTCGGTACTTTGCGACTATTGATTGTGCCGCAAGAACCGTCACTTTTAGAGAGCCAGGCCAGGAGATGTTGGTATACCGGGGATGTCAGAGTGCTTTCTTTGCCTCTATGATTTCGACTTCCCGAGCGAGGCAGATGATCCATCGAGGATGTGTAGCCTTTTTGGCTAGTGTTGTTGAGGGGCCTACGGCGGCGCCGGGACTCGGGGATATCCCTATTGTCCGCGAGTTTCCGGATGTTTTTCCACCTGAGCTGACTAGCATGCCGCCAGATAGGGAGATTGAGTTTGTGATTGACGTAGTTCCAGGAACTGCGCCAATCTCAAAGGCTCCTTACCGGATGGCACCGGCTGAGTTGCGAGAGCTTAAGGCGCAACTCCAAGATTTAATGGATAAGGGCTTTATTAGGCCGAGTGTGTCGCCTTGGGGAGCGCCGGTGCTATTCGTGAAGAAGAAAGATGGGTCACTTCGACTTTGTGTGGACTATAGGGAATTAAATAAAGTGACCATCAAGAACAAGTACCCTTTGCCGCGCATCGATGATCTTTTTGATCAGCTGCAAGGGTCTTGTGTCTTCTCTAAGATAGATCTGCAATCCGGTTACCACCAGTTGAAGGTGAAGGCCGAGGATATTCCGAAAACGGCATTTAGATCACGGTACGGGCATTATGAGTTTACAGTTATGCCTTTTGGGCTAACTAATGCCCCTGCCGCATTCATGGATTTAATGAACCGGATCTTCCGACCATACTTGGATCGATTCGTGGTAGTGTTCATTGATGATATCTTGATCTACTCCCGAAGTGATGCTGAGCATGAGGAGCACTTAAGGATTGTGCTGCAACTTCTGCGAGAGAAGAAGTTGTATGCCAAGCTGGCAAAGTGCGAGTTTTGGCTTCGGGAGGTAGTCTTCTTGGGCCATGTGATTTCCGCCGCAGGTGTGGCGGTAGACCCGGCGAAAGATTGAGGCAGTCCGTGATTGGCCCCGACCGACGACCGTTTCTGAGGTGCGTAGCTTTATGGGTTTAGCTGGGTATTATCGTCGGTTTGTGGAAGGCTTTGCGAAGCTCTCCACACCCCTCACTCGCTTGACGCGTAAAGGAGTGAAGTTTATCTGGAGTGAGGACTGTCAGAGGAGCTTTGAGGAGCTAAAGAATAGATTGATGACCGCTCCTATCCTTTCCCTCCCTGTTATGGGAAAAGGATATGTGATCTACAGCGACGCATCACACAGTGGACTTGGTTGTGTGTTGATGCAGGAAGGGAGGGTAATTGCTTATGCATCAAGGCAACTCAAAGATTACGAGAAGAATTACCCTACCCATGACTTGGAGCTTGCTGCTGTAGTGTTTGCACTAAAGCTTTGGCGTCATTACCTATATGGAGAGCACTGTGAAATCTACACCGACCACAAGAGCCTAAAGTACCTGTTCACGCAAAAGGAGCTAATTTGGCAGCGTAGGTGGTTAGAGCTATTAAAGATTATGATGTAGATATCCTCTACCACCCAGGCAAGGCTAATGTGGTCGCTGATGCCTTGAGTAGGAGAGCGGTGCAAAGTTTGTCTATGTTGATCACAGACCAGGCACCGCTATTAGAGGAGATGAGACGGCTCGAGATAGAGGTTGTGTCCCCTGGGGTCTCTGCTAGACTGACATCTTTAGTCGTGCAGCCCACTCTGCTGGACAGGATCAGGGAGAAACAGAGTGAGGACCCCCACTTGACCAGGATTAGAGATCAAATTCCGAGTGATCAGTCAGGGGACTTTCGGTAGATGCCTCGGGAGTACTGAGGTACAGGAACCGAGCATGTGTGCCAGCGGATGCGGAGATCAGAGAGCAGATATTGCGAGAGGCCCATTATACACCTTATACCCTACATCCTGGTGGGACTAAGATGTATAAGGACCTCAAGGCACACTTTCTGGTGGAATGGCATGAAAAGGGATTTGGGAGATTTGTGGCTCAGTGTTTAACTTGTCAGCAGGTGAAAGCTGAGCATCGAGTGCCAGCTGGCAAGTTACAGAGTCTCCCAATTCCCCAGTGGAAATGGGACCACATTACGATGGATTTTGTGGTCGGACTTCCGAGGGCACAGGGAGGAGCAGACGCTATCTGGGTAGTCGTGGATCGACTTACCAAGTCGGCGCACTTTCTGCCCATGCAGACTACGTGGCCACTTGAGCGACTAGCCCAGTTATATCTGGATGAGATAGTGAGATTACATGGAGTACCAGCCTCCATTGTATCAGATAGAGACCCGAGGTTTGTTTCGCATTTCTGGAAAAGTTTGCAAACAGCCTTGGGGACTGAACTCAGGTTCAGTACAGCTTTTCATCCGCAGACTGATGGGCAGTCAGAGCGGACGATACAAATCCTGGAGGACATGCTGAGGGCTTGCGTCTTGGATTTCGGCGGAGGGTGGATTCGACACTTATCTTTAGCTGAGTTCGCGTACAACAATAGCTTTCAAGCGAGCATTCAGATGGCTCCGTTTGAAGCATTGTATGGACGCAAGTGTCGATCACCACTTTATTGGAGTGACGTGGGCGAGAGGCGGACCTTGGGACCAGATGTCTTGATAGAGGCAGAAGAGAAGGTCCGAGTGATTCGACAGCATCTTCAGACCGCCCAGAGCCGACAAAGGAGTTATGCCGATGTTCGGCGACGAGACTTAGAGTTTCAGGTTGGAGATCATGTATTCCTGAAAGTCTCGCCGTCCAAAGGAATCAGGAGATTCGGCATTCGTGGGAAACTTAGCCCCCGATACATTGGACCCTTTGAGGTATTGGAGCGTATCGGGCCAGTTGCCTACCGACTTGCACTTCCTCCGAGGCTTGCTGGTGTCCATAATGTATTTCATGTTTCTACTTTGAGGAAGTATGTCTTCGACCCATCGCACGTCATCGACTTCACACCGCTTGAGATCAGCGAGGATTTGAGGTATGAGGAGCGCCCACTGCGAATTCTGGATCGAGAGGTGAGAGAATTGCGCAATCGGGCCATTCCCTATGTGAAAATCCAATGGAGCAATCATGACGAGCGCGAGGCTACATGGGAGCTCGAGTCGGAGATGAGGGATGCTCACCCCTACTTATTCGAGACATCGGACTGAGGATTATTGTTTAGTCTCGTTTCGAGGACGAAACTCTTTTTAGTGGGGGAGGATGTGATGATCCGGACTCCCGCAGGAACTGTGCAACATTAAAGTGACTGCGGGGAGCTTGTACAGTGCATCGGAGCTTGTAGAATCGAAATTGGATATTTTTAAGAGACTCTGCGCGAAAATCGGAGCAAATGGAATTTTCGGGAGCTTTCGGCAAAATTTCGGATGAGAATTTGGCGAAACGGACGGCGTATTTGGACTCAGCGCGCGAAAACGGTCGAAATGGTATATTCGCTTTATTTTTCGGCACTTTGGTACTGTTCACCGGAACAGTAACCGCCGGCCGGAATTACTGTTCCGGCCGGCGGCGGCCGCCGGCGAGCGGCGGCGGGCGGCGGCGCACGGCGGCGGGCAGCGGCGCAGCGGCGGGGCAGCGGCGGAGCGCGGAGGGCGCGGCGCGGGCAGGCGCGGGCAGGCGCGGGCAGGGGCTCTGGTGCGCGGTCCATGGGCCAGGCGTGCACCGGGAGCACCGAAGGTTCCTGCCACGTGGCAGCTTCCCATTGGTGGGCCGGCTTCTAGAAGCCCGTGGGATGGTGACACGTGGCAGCTCCTATTGGCCGACAACTTCCGGAAGACCCGGAGCGCGGAGCAGACACACGCCCCACGTGGACACGTGGCGAATTCCATTGGCCCTGCACCGGCTGTTTCCTGTTTGTGGACACGTGGCGCTTCCTGGTTGGCCCGTTTCGGTGTTTCGTGTTCGGATCCGATCCCGTGTGGGAATATTCCCTTTTGGCCCACTATATATAGGGCCCCCACCCCCTCTCTTTGCCACCTTGGTTTCCGAGCCAAGAGAGAGAATCAGAAAAAGTTCCTCTACGAAAGTTGTTCCTCTCTCTCTCTTCTTTCTCTCTCTAGAATCTCAGGAATTTAGGAGTTACAGATAGTGAGATATCTGCGACGCGGCGCACTGCGACGATTTTCTTTTTAGGCCCATTTCCCGTCGCAGTTCCGTCGAAAATTCACTGCGGGCTAACCGGGTGGAATTTTTGGACGATTTTTGCGGCAGCGCGACCGTAAGAGGTAGGGCTTCGATTTCCGTGTTGATCATTTTGCTCCGTTTCGTACTTTTGGCACAGTTTTTAGGTCCTCTTTGACCCCCCTTTTTACTGTGATGTAATTTTTGGACAGCACCGACTTCTCCGATTTTTATCTTGACGTAGGAGCGTCAGATCGAGGCGTTTAAAGAGTCGATTTTGATCTACTCTTCGCGAGGAACGCAACCGTGATTTTTCTGGGATTTTAGGAGCTCATTTTAGAGGTGAAAAATTCCTCTTTTCCCGTGCTGTCTGAAAAACAGCAAATATTGTACTTTTTGGGATTTGTATTTATACCGGGAGCGTTGATTTGCAGGATTTGAGGACTGTGGACAACCAGGAGACTACCTGGGGTGTTGTTTGAGCTGTTCGAGGTGGGCGGTTGTTGCTTACCTCATTTTTGACAAGCTCACTGGGATTACTAGAAATCCCCTAAAATATGACAATTAATGAGAACAATTGGGACAAACTAACATGGTATTAATGAGAACCATTGGGACTACTAACAGGACTACTAACAGGACTACTAACAGGACAATTAATGAGAACCATTGGGACAAATTAATATGACAAATGACAAGGACCGCTGGGACAAACTCCCCTAAAATTTAATATAACCCCACAAATGATATGATGACTTATATTGGGACACTGTGATTGAGACAAAGGCTATGATCTCGCATGCAAATGACTTTTATTCAGTAAATCAATTGTTTTAAACCTTTGACACTATTTTACAACTTTTAAAATAAAGACAGTTGCATGCATGCCCGGACATCAGGTAAGGCCACTATTCATTGCTACACTATCATATTGGGATTTGAACATGTTTCATTGTTGTCCTTTGCATTCATATGTTGTTGCTCAAGTGTGAGCAGGGGTTTGGGATAGTGTAGCCAAGGTTGTGCTAGATTGTGGACTTGTGGGGTATTGCGGTGACCGCGGACAGTAGGCGGTTGACCAGATGTTTATCCTTGCATCAGATTGGGGTTGAGTTTGGTTTATTTATTGCATCAGTTGGGGATTGGGTTTCTATAGTGGATGGAGTTTCCCACTTTGATCATGGTTATGATCCAGTCCTGCTATATTGAGACATGTGCTACAGAGATACTTGTGATACTGATGACAGAGATATTTTACTCGTGTGGGTCGCTCCCCTCGAGTGCCACCCCGGAGGTGTGCTTTCTCGGACCCAGCCTTGTGTGCCGGTCTGATACTTATTTTGGGATGCGAGCCGTGTGGGCCGATCCCGCGGTTTCGAGCCATGTGTGCAGATTCCGCTGAGCTGGGATGCGAGCCGTGCGGGCCGATCCCGCGGTTTCGAGCCTTGTGTGCAGATTCCGCTGAGCAGGCAACACCAGTTGTTACTGGTATCCAGATTGGGTTTATTTGGACAGATACTGTTTCTGATGCATGCATACAGTTTTGACAGCATAGTAGTGGTAGTTTACCTGTTTCAGCATCTTATGTATTTTACCACTTCCCCTTTTTTTGCCTCTAGTAGTCCTAGTGGGTGCGTCAGAGTTGAGGTTTTACCCACTAGGGGAGGCTGCTGGTTTATCTGGTAGTTCTCACCCCCATTATTATTTTCTGTCTTTTCCCTTCCCCTTTATTTTGCAGAGTCGTCTGCGGGAGCTGCTAGGCCATCGGCAGCTGATCGAGGTAAGGGGATCGCTGAATAGATAGATCTCCTGTGAGGCTGAGAGCTACTAGACAGATATTGTACCCTCCACTCAGACTGTGATATTCTCCTTTTATTTTGGGTCTGGCGTTAGCCAGCTGGTTGTACTATTTTGGTGAGCTGGGAGATTATTGTACTTATTACAGCTGTATTTGTAGTTCCAGTCTGAGATACTATGTGGTTCTTCTATTTCAGCTCTGTATTATGCTCTTTTATTGTTATATTATATCTGAGCAGGTTACCAGCGCTTCGTGTACGCGGAAAATTCCGTGTGCACGGCGGATCTGTAGACGAGCCCGGGTCCCGGGGCGTGACACGCAGTTTCGACGCCGGGGCGTGATAGTAAGCACAAGATAAATGCCTTTGAATCCAATGCTCTCTACAAAATTCTTGAAACTCCCTTGATATAAATTCACCACCTCCATCACTTCTCAAGCGCTTGATTCTTTTCCGATGCTCCCCCTCCACTGTAGCTTTGAAAAGCTTAAATATGGAAAAAGCATCGGACTTCACTTTAAGAAAATAAACCCACGAAAATCTTGTGTAGTCATCGACAAAGAGAAGCATATATCTAAATCCGGAGTAACTTGCTGCACTATTTGATACCAAAATATTCGTGTGAATGAGATCAAGTGGTTTCTTACTTCTCGACTTGGAGTCTTCAAATGGAAGTCGGTGAAATTTTCCAAGTTGGGATCCTTCACATACACCACCAACTTTGACTTCACCAAAATTAGGCACACCATCTACTAGCTTCTTGGAGAATATTTGCTTCATTTTATCGAGACCCACATGCGCCAATCTTGCATGCCATAAACTAGCATTATCATGTTTGCTAGTTCTCTCCACATATGAGTCACCGGCGGAGAGCACATAAAGCGATTTTACTCGCTTTCCATGATGCACAACATCCGCATCTAAACTCCGAAGATTTCGCATAATCTTCACATCATGAGGGCGAAAGAGTATATAATTTTCGGCATTTGCAACTAGAGAAACAGAAATAAGATTTTTAGTCATACCGGGCACATGATAGACGCTCTTCAAGGTGACTCTAACAACATCTTCATTTACCACCGAATGAACCGTGTTGTCCGCTGTGACAATAGCATCATTTCCTTCATAGTGAACAAACTCATGAAATTTAGACTTGTCACCGATTAAGTGATGAGAGCAACCGGAATCAACTATCCAATCCTTTTGATAATTGATACTTGCGAGGACTTGACCATTTGAAGAATCACCTTCCAATGCGTCACCAGAAACAAAACATGAATCCCAATCTTTTACTTGTTTTCTTTCCGGTTCTTTAGAACCAACATTTTCTTCATAAATTTTGGCACGACAATCTCGCTTTATAGGACCCTTTTTTTTCACACCGGTAGCACTTCACATTTTTTCTTCTTGGAGCCTCATTCTTGCTGAATGAACTTTCACCTTCACATGTGCTTCCATAATTTTTGGCTTTCTTTGGATCCCACTTCTTGCCTTTAGTAAGCAATGCTTCTTCACTCTCATATTTACCAGAGATCGAATATTCCGCCATTTGCTTCGCCAAGGCATCTTGATTACAACACAAATTTTTGAACTCTACTAATGAAGGTTGTGTCGCCCAACCTTGTAGAGATAAGACAAACGAATTATATTCTTTCCGAAGCCCCCGGATAATATACCGTTTCAACTTTGCTTCACTAATAGCCTCATCTGGATCCAAACTTGATATTTCGGCACACACGTTCTTCACCTTTAGAAAGTATTCTGAAATGCTCATGCTCCCTTGAGTTAGTTTTGATAACTCGTTCTCAAGAAATTGCAGTCGGGCCTCATTCCTTTTTGTAAATAGTTTCTCAAAAATATCCCACACTTCTTTTGGTGTTTTAACCTCTCTAATATGATCAAACAAATCCTTATGAATTGATATTTTTAAGGCAAACATTGCCTTACCGCTTCTAGCAAGCCATTTATTTCTTTCCTCTGCATTTTTCGGTTCTTCCTCCGGTATTTTTGTATCATTCCCATTCACCGTGTCCCAAAACTCTTGGCCTTGAAGGTATGCTTCCATGCATGACTTCCAAATTGGATAATTTGAATTTGTGAGTCTTTCTATCCCAAGATGATTGAAGCCTCCAATAGAATCCATCATAGAGGAATTTCAACAAATGCCTTGTATATACTACTTGCAAAACACCTCCCTCTTGCTTCTTAAGGATGTAGGATCTCCAATCTCACTATAATGGCCCTTGTAGCTCTGATATACCATGAAGAGAAAAATAGAAACGGCTCCAACCTGAGCACACCCCTTTTCTCCGATGTGTAGAAACCGAAAAATCGAGTTTCCTACACGCCCAAGATCGCACAACCACCGTAGAAGACAAGAATGGAGAAATAAAAAACTCACAATAATAATCTTAAACAACTCCACGTATGAATCTAATAAACTTCACCAAGAATATTCAAAACACCATACGACGGAAAACCAAAAAATATCAAATAAATCTTCTACCGAAAATACCTTACAATGAATATTCACAAGAGAGAGAAAAAGGTAGATAGGAGGTCACCCACCTCAAATCTAGCAACCCTCTTTTCACGCTTCTCTTGTTATTGGGCGAAAAACACCATATATGGAAAATAGAGAAGAAGAAAAAAAATAACACTAATTTTTTTTTTTCTTTTAACCCTAACCTAAAACTCATGTGGTTCAACTTGGCCCACTTAATCCAAAAGTAAACCACATGATTCAACTTGAATCAACTAAATCAAATGAGACCATACAAATACATTTATTAATGTAGTAAACTAAAATAAAAATAAAAAATAAGCTTGACACTATTTTTTAACAGCTCTTACCCCGATGTTGTCGATCCGATTGAAGTTCTCACCGGGGTGCTAGGTGTTAACTTCCTTGCAGAGAACGTCTTTATATATTTGAATGTGGATAATTTAGAAAAAAGGAAGACGAGAAAAGAGATGACGACTAGGGTTTTTTCTTTTCTTTCTTTTTTTTTTTTCTCTTGAAACTATCATTCGTATAAAGAGGGATATAATCCCTTTTATAATCATTAAAATAAATATTAAAATAAATATTAAGATAAACTTAAAATTAGATTTAAATTTATCTTATCCCTAATCAGTTCAACCGATTAAATCCTAATTTAATTCGACTTGAACTCAATCCTAATTTGATCAAATCAAATCATGAATACAACATTTGCATTTAAGTCCTCTCACAACTCACTAACTATTAATAAGTTCTTTCTAGCAACATTTGCACTTTAATATCCCTAATTTGTAATAATTATAAATTAGCCCAATGATAATTAAGTCCTCAGCCGATTAAAAAATTGTAATCCAACTATCCGATCAGTCATAACCTCTTATGTGTATAACCCCATAGGTTCTATCCTACCTGGTAGTGAGATATATTGTGGTCACCATCAACAATATCGCTAAAACTCTTTTTAGTGGGTTAGAACAATTCCAACTCACCCCAATAAGAATTATTGATCATTTAGATAATTCTCGTGAGTCTCACAATCCACCAGTAAAGCCTAACAACATGCAGTGGCATTTCAGTAAAATAGAATACTAAACCTCTGGGTGCAGTTAATGTGTGATACAATCTTTCTATTAGGAGTCCCGACTAGACGAAGGTCATAAAATTGCTCGTCAAACTCACCGTCTGTCATATGTCAAATTTATTCGACTCGAGTTTCTAATATCGGAAACCTTTTCCGTTATTTACTATGTCTTGGCCAAGATTTTCTAAACTCGGTTTCATAAATCACATAGAACTAACTCTCTTATCAATTAAGGACGATATATTCTATATGGGTGCACATCCTATTCCTACAACGAACCTACTGCAGCCAACATGCACTGCAAGAGCCCAAATGGTTAAGGACTAAGTGTATGTACAGTCAAACTACAGTAACCCCATTGTGAATAGCCGAGGCACCGCAGGTCAAAGGACCAGTCACACTATTGAAACATTGAGTAAGTCACTGAGGAGTTAGTAGACATCCAAGTGACTTCTCGTGATGGTCATGCTCGGTATCCTTATTCTCCAACAATCATCTGCACATTCGCTCCAGTGTCCCCACACTATTGACTCGAGACTCGTCTACCCTAAAAGGAAAGCAACCTATGCACCAATCTCATCGGATCAATAACTGTCCCCGTGATGATCTATCGATCGAGAGCATTTAGGAATTAATCATTAATGATACATGCCTCAAATTATCAACTCTTGAGAATACAGAAACTACAACAAAGTTAACATTTAACGAAAGGAAAAGTTGTCGTTACTGCTCTATTTTTCGTCGTTATAAATAAATAACGACGGAATAAAATCTCGTCGTCACCCGTCGTTATGGCTTTCCATACTAAAAGAATTAACGACGGTTTAGAAAAATCGGTCGTTATATATTTTAACGACGGAGAAATCTCCGGTCGTTAATCACTATTCATTAGTAACCATATAATGCAACAATAGCGACCTATTTGTCGTCGCTAATAAGTTTAATGATTTAGAAGTTTGTAAATTTAACGACCAATATTTTCGTCCCTAATAATCAGATTATTATGAAATAATATAACAATAACGACTAAAATTATCGTCGCTAAAAGTTAACGTTTAGAAAAAGGGTATAATAATAACGACCAGTATTTTGATCGCTAATAAATGTATAATAATACAGCATATATATTACCATTAAATCATATATCAACAAATACAATAGAAAAGACATTACATTCAATTAAAAATGTATTCACATACACACCAAATTTTCAAAATAATTATAAAAAGTATTGTCATCAAACATGCAACCATCGTTAATTTCAAGTCTACATATAAAGTTGCCAAAATGTTTACTAAATTAAAAGTAGCCATTCCAAAATAAACTTAAATGACGACTGAAAAAAAAATTAAAAGTTGCGATATATATGTTCCGTTGTGCTTCGAAACAAAAACAGAAAAAAATTAATTGGAAATCTAATCTGTTGGCTTCAAGATGATCCTCTTTGCTCAAATATGTACATCTTCAGTTATCTGTAAAAGATCAAAGTAAATATTACTACAATATTACTAGAATAATATAAGAAATATGCGAAACTTCTTGAAATTAAGAACAACATTTTAGAAAGTTTAAATGAAGATATGCTTTTGGAGAATTACTATTAACAATATTAAGATTGTGTTTCTTACTCTTCAGATCGAGTCGGTGGTGGAGGAGCATTGAATTGTTATTGTAGCATTTACTTAATTGCTCGAAGTTCTACCTCCATTCCGTCAATGCGACTTTTAAGTGACTCATTTTTCTTTTGAGTTTCACAAAGTTTAGTATGAAGTTCCGCTCTCGAAGAATAAGAAGGTCTCAAATCATT
Source organism: Tillandsia fasciculata (assembly GCA_029168755.2). Lineage (NCBI taxonomy): Eukaryota > Viridiplantae > Streptophyta > Magnoliopsida > Poales > Bromeliaceae > Tillandsia > Tillandsia fasciculata. The sequence continues at coordinate 24,158,620 of CM054935.1, forward strand.
TGGTTTTACACCACCTCCGAAACAAATCACATGATTACGACTTTGAGATCCAAAGCATTTTTCAATAAGTTCTATATTGGAAGAAGAAGTATTTGATTGCGACGCCTCAACAATTTCATTCTTCAAAATATAAATATCAACATAAAATAAAATGAGACTACAAAAAGAGATAGATTATAATAAAATAAATGTAAAAAACTTACATATTTTTGATAGTATCTTCTACTTTTAGTTGTCCACCTTTTTTTCTAGTTTCATAAAATATTGTTGCTAAACTTGGTGGGTTATTTATTATCTTTCCCTCCCTGTACAAAATATAAATTAGGTTCAACCAATGCCATAAATTGAATATAGAAGTTTGAAGTTACCTACTATTACCTTTTTCCAAATAATTTATCTAAAAGGTCTACTACCCGTACGATGAGGCATTGATACATTCGTCCTATTTTCAGAATTTCTTTTTCTTGCCGCCTACATTTACATGGTAACATGATATAAATACGAATAGAAGATATAAAATGAAAAACTGGTATATGGATAGTAGTATAATTGTAGAAAATAAGAATAACAAAAGAATGAATAGTAAAAGAAAATAAATTGGCATATGTATTTATATTTTTATAATAAGAAAAAATTATATACCAGAAACTTTTTACTAAAAAAATGTTCTTTAACGAGCCACTTCCAATCGTCTCGATCAACAAACTTCAGGAAAATTTTTTAAAGCATCTTGAATAGTCTTGCAAGGCTTTATAAATTTACGATGCAAATCTCCTCGCCATTTGTTCCACAATTCATTCATATGTTCCAAAGTTTCATCACGATATGCTTCCATTTGCTTATTTTGAAATTTATCCTACAAGTATAATGATATTTTGTTAAATTTTCCGCAAAATATGATATTGGAAAATAAAAACAACAAATACAATCAACTCAAATTTAAATTCATGTTATAAAATATTACCGTCACCGCTGCCCACATGCGATTTTTATTATCTTCTTCAATTTCCTTCCACGAATGTACTTGAAGAGGACAAATATTGCGATCATGCACAATTTTATCCAAGTGTCTTGAAAAAACCTTATGATTTTTTCCGGTGGCACGGTTGTTGCAGAATATTATCTCCAACTTTTCACCATTTTTTAATTTTGTAATTTTTTTGCACTTGTTTTTCCCTCGCAGTTTCCTTTTCTTTGGAGAAGTCACCATATCTAAAAATATCACATAAAAATCATATAAAAGTGCTTAAATATACAAATTATATAACATTTTTGTAGAAACAAAAGTATGAAATAAGATAAATATACCCAAATGTAAAGAAATTTTACCACTCTCTCTTATTTCTTCGATACTTTGGATATCACGTAGCAAAGAGGAATCATTTGGTGGTTCTGTTGGAGTATCATTTACCGATGTACTACTGTTGATAGCACCTATTAAAGTATTCCGTGATGACAATCTAAGAGAATGTCGTAATCCTTATCTCCGACCATTCCCTAATGAACCTGGTGGTATGAAGAGTTGCTTTTCAGATCTAGAAGTGATCATGTTACTTTGATGCTTGCATTTTTTGCCTACAAAATTTAATCAAATAGATGTAAAATTTAACCAATTATATTTTATGAAAAGTAAATGTGCTACTAAATATTGTAAACAAACTAAGTAATAACAAACAGTAGCAAGAAATGCACAAACTTGATAAATTAGGATCATCGTTTTCTCTTCTTCTGTGAAGAAAATTTTTATTTAATAATTGTAGTAACATGGTAAATGATGCATTACTCCACTTTCCAAGACTCTTGATATGAAGTAATTTTATTAGTACCGACAATTTGGAGCTCTTAGAACCAGAGTATAATAGTTGATTAGACTCCCTTAATAATTTATAAAAAATTTTAGCTTCATCATTGGGTTCCTCTTCATGCACTTTATGACTTGAGGCACTAATGCTTTCGTGGTTTATACCGAGATAACTAAAATCCGAATATAAATCTCTTATAATATTCTCCACCTCGTTATCACTCTTATAATATTCTCCACCTCGTTATCACTCTCATCTTCTTCTGTTTCCTCACTATCTTCATTATTAGATTCAGATTGAGACTCACCTGATTTTTCTCCATGATGATACCAAAAAGTATAACTACGAACGATTCCATAAACTTTTAAATGAGTTTCAACTATCTCACGAGTTCCTGAATAAGTGTTATTACACTTAACACAAGGACATCTGATTTCATTATTTTCTCCAGTTCTTTTAAATACAAAACTAAGAAAACTTTGAACACCCTTATCATATGCCTCATTAAGTCGATCATCAACCAGATCCATCCAACCCTTATTAGGTGCCATTCTTTTTTGAATCAGTAAAGATTAAAGTTCAAATTTACCTAAATAAGATAGAGTCAATAAGCAACTTCACATAAAATTAATATAATATAAAGGAAAAGCAAACATAACATACAATATTATATAAGTCTAATTACAAAAATTAATGAGTGCGAGTGGAAAGTTCTTATTTATAATAAAATTTTGGGTTCCACATAATAAACTTAAAAATTTTAAAAACAAAATAATAGTTAATAAAAAATTTTAGTATTTTCAAAAATATTAATAAAAATTTAGGATTTATAAACTTTCATTATTTTTTATTTTCTATAATTAAAATGGGTCCCTCTAACAGTTAATTTATATTAACATGTATAATATATACTATTCAGTTCATGATATTTAATAAATAAAATTTACAAATCTCATCTTAATATTTATAATATAAAAAATTTATATGCTTACTATTATTTTTTTATTTTTTTTTTTAAATTTATTGAAAAAAAAAATTATAATAAAATTAATTGATGGAGGATAAGGGTGATAATAAAAAATTTATAAATAGGGTCAGGGCAAAAACGATGCCCTCTGTGAGTGGTTAAGCGAATCGGGATTGAGGGTGAGGAACGACGGTCACGTTAATCAATGTAAAGAGATAAATTTTGAGCATTTAAGCGAGCCGGGTTGAGAGTAGGGGCAGCGATGCACGGAGATGGATTTTAATTAGGAATTTAAGAGTTGGCCGAGAGGGTATGTATATACGTGAAGGACGTCGCACGGTATTTAATTAATTAGGGAGAGACGCGCTGTACATAATTAATTAGGAATTTTTTCGCGCTGTACTTAATTAATTAGGGATTTGGTCGAGAGAACGTGCGTGACGGTCGACGGTCCGGACTTAATTAATTAGAAATTTTTTTTTTATTGTTGTGAGCGGTTACAAAAAAAAATTTATTTAGAATTTTTTTATTATTATTTTGAGAGGTTAAAATAAAATTTTTATTAAAAATTTTTAAAAATTCTGTATTAAAAAAATTTTAAAAATATATTAATTAAGATTTTTTAAAATTTAAAATTTAGAATTTAGAATTTAGAATTTTTTTATTTAATTTGGTTGTTTTTAATGATGACTTATTATGCTCGTCGTTAATTTGGTAGTTTTTAACGACGCTCGCCGTTAATTTAGTTGCTTTTAGCGACGAAGTATTATGCCCATCGTTAATTTGATTATTTTTAACGACCGTTTATTGCGTCCGTCGTTAAGTTGATTATTTTTAACGATCATTTATTTTGCCCGTTGTTAAAAATTAGTCGTTATAGTTCTAATTTCTTATAGGGATATCATCATCTTATTAATTCCTTTGACAATTTATGAACACATAAACAACACGAATAAAAATAAAAAACTCAATAATATTCATAATGTAAAATATCAAATACAAATTTATATCCTAAAAAGAATATGTGTTGGCCAGGTTGGCTTCTAGGGCATACATCTAATAAGAAGAAAACTCTACGACTGTAAGGAGAGTAGATTCGGAGGCTCTATGACACACACTTACCTTAGACAGAAGCTGCGCGGCCAGCTCGAGGACCCAACGGATTACCTTCTACAGGGACTACTCGAGAATCGCCTCGAGTGATAGGATCTGAAGGTTCGGCAGCCTAGTATGAAGCTCAGAGGGCAGAGCAGGACCGAGCGATAGAGTCAGAGGCTCAGAGGCTCTATGACACACACTTACCTTAGACAGAAGCTGCGCGGCCAGCTCGAGGACCCAACGGATTACCTTCTACAGGGACTACTCGAGAATCGCCTCGAGTGATAGGATCTGAAGGTTCGGCAGCCTAGTATGAAGCTCAGAGGACCGAGCCGACTGTAAGGAGAGTAGAAGTTCAACCCGCCGGTGTTTAGCAACGAAGGAGGAGACCCGATAATTGTCGAGTCATGAGTCGACTCATGAGTCGACTCAATGGAGCAGTTGTTTGAGAACTTACGAATTTTGGATCGGGATCAGGTCACTCTGGCCCTTTCTTTTCTAGATAAGATGACTCGTCGATGGTGGAAGGCTGAGAAAAGCAAGCAAGACCAAGCAACCTTGCCTCTTTCGACCTTGGAGGAGTTGCGAGGAATGTTGTTCGCAACCTAGCTAGTTCCCCGATAGCGCCAAACAGTAGATGGAAGAGACTTTCAAGAACCTGCGACAAGGGAGCCGAACGCTGCAAGAGTACGAGTTGGAGTTCTCCCGCATTATGTGCTACATTCTTTCGGTTGTTTGGAGCGAGGCGGATAAGGTTCGTTGTTTCGAACGAAGTTTTCACCCGAGTATCTTTTACAAGATTCAGTCGTTCAACATTCAAAACTTTTGGGAGATTGTAGACCGTGCACAATTGGTTGAGCGAGGAGAGATAGTCATGTGTTAGGACCGTGAGATGTGTGAGAGAGGGGAGAAGGAGAAGCGGCGGCAGCTGAGCGGAGTTTAGTCGAGTGGCAAGCGACCTCCCAAGTTCTCGCGCTCGCAGTCTCAATCGGAAAGATCCCACCGTTCTTAGTTTTTCCGATTGAATTTTATTTATATTTATATTTATATTTATAATGATTTTTATTTTTTAGATAATAAATTTGAAAAACAAAAATAGTATTTTGCTGATAATTGTATGATGCACAAATGAGGCTAACCAAACATAGGATTAGGTGTTGTAGCACCACGTTAATAGTTGAAGTATTAAAGTGATATTTGTCCATTCCAGTCCGAACCAAGTCCAAATAAATATTGGCGTGTGCATCATACAAATCTTCTCCTTTTATTTTATACAATTCCATAGTAAGTGTTAAATATTTTCATAAGTCCTTTCTTTTTTCTACCCAATTTTATTTTTGACATAATTTCAAGCATTTGATCATTTTGTTCAACAATTGGTATTAAGAATTTAAATGTTATAACACAAAATTGTATCATAAATTTTCTGGCACATTACGTTACCGTATGTTTCGAACGGTATTAATGACTGTTAATTATAAAAAATATATGTGTGACTATATATAAAAAATATTTATTTTTTTAACAATAAAATTTTATATTTACTTATTAAATATTGTTATCGAATTTTTAATATTTTATTAGTTAAAAAAAAAAGAATAATTTGAGTTGTACCATCGGTATAATAACTATATTTATAATACGGTACAGTGAATACGGCTCGTGTTGAGGAATACTTAAATTCTTGATTGGCATATGATTTTTTTTCTTTTTTTCAGTATATACAACTTTCAAAAAAAAAAAAAAAAATTATATAAAAGCACTCTTGAAAATAAGTCTAATTTAATATTTATTATGTGCAATGTCTAAATTTTTAAATTGTATAAATAATAAATTTGACAGTAAATATAGCACTACCCCTTTCAAACATTTTATCCCTCCTAGAAAAAAGAATCCGTCGGCTTATTACACCCACGCATATATTTATAGTTAAAAAAAAAAAAAAAAAAAAACAAATATGGGTAGGTTTTCCAAAAAAAAAAAAGAATAGGTTTGCAATAAAGCCTAAAGCCTACAGGTCTTCTTCTAGAACCCTAAAATTAATGAACCAAAATAATATGATAAAAATTTTGTGAGCAACCTTTCCAACTAATAATTTTCCGGACGAATTGATGGGCGCCGCATTGTGAAGCGGTGCACTTCTCCACCGCCGCTCACTGCAAAGTAAAAAAAAAAAAAAAAATGGAATTAGAATTTTTGTTTTTTTTTTAAAAAATAATTTTTTTATTTTTATCTATTTTTCTAATTATTTATTTATTTATTTTATAAATAAAATTCTATCTAAAAATTTATAAATTTAAGACATATCTAATAAAATATATTCAAGCTAAAAGTCTAATTCATATATGAACTAATGCCGGTAAAAATCCAAAAATTTTATAATTCCTTTATTAGTTATGGCTAATTAAGAAACTATTAGGAGAACTTGAAGGCTGGGAATCCAATGTTCTCATCAACTTCTTTCCTCTCTATACATACATATTGTTTTATGTTTATAAAGATATTGAAATATATATATATATATATATATATATATATATATATATATATATATATATTATATATAGAGTTGAGCTGGAATGCTATTGATAGCACCAGCCCAACTTTGCCACCCATTTTATACCCTTTGGATTGCGTTGAGATTGTGAAAGCTATTTAATTTTACTTTTTCTTTTTATTTTTTTTTTCTTTTTTTCATTAAATAGCTTTCACAAATCTCAACGCAATCCAAAGGGTATAAAATGGGTGGCAAAGTTGGGCTGGTGCTATCAATAGCATTCCAGCCCAACTCTATATATATATATATATATATATATATATATATATATATATATATATAAAGAAATTGTATTTAAAGAGAAGTGCGGAAAAAAATTTTATTTGATAAATATTTTTAATTATATTATATTTTATTTAATAATTTTTATTATCGGGTGTTTAAAGAGTCTCCGTTAATCTCAACCACGATAGTGCTAGTAGGAAGAGGAGTTCTGATCGTTTTATCTTAGGCGGTATTTCTGATTAATCCGCACGAAGGATTATTTACGTTTTATGGCAGTGCCTAACACATTTTCAAATTAATTTTGTTTGGTTTCTTTCTTCTAGAATTTTTAAAATTTTCATATCGTTTAAAGGTAAGTACTATTATTTAATTTAATCACAAAAGTTTGTTAGATAGCTAAACACAATCTGATTTATCGCGATTATTTTTCTAACAGTCTAAGACGTAATTTCTATTTGATTGTGATTAAAATCTAACGAGTGATAATTCAATTTTTAATGTTTGTATATTATATATAATTTTTATTGTCAACTTGCTTGTATGATTAATATTCAAATTTAAATAAATAAGGATTAATATTTTGAAAATTTTAATTGCATATAATTTTTTGCAATTTTAGTTTATCTGTTAAATTTAAAATTGATTTTTTTTAATATATATATATATATATATATATATATATATATATATATATATATATATATATATATATATATATGCTTCTTTTTTTTTGCTACAGTATATTTATTTTGCTACTGTAATTAAAAAAAAATTATTTTTACTATTTTTGCTATCGTAAATTTACTCTTTTAATTAAAATAATTGTTACAGTAAAAGAAAATTATTTACTATTTTAATTATTATTATCTCTACAGCAGACCTTATTTACTGTAATTAAAAAAAAAAAGTATTTATACTATTTTGCTATCGTTGTTTTAAAAAATTATTTACTGTTTTAATTAAAATAATTGCTACTGTAAAAAATTTTATTATTTTAGTTTATCTGTTAAATTTAAAATTGATTTTTTTTAATATATATATATATATTTTTTTTAATAATATATATATATATATATATATATATATATATATATATTGTTTTGCTAACGTAAAATAAAAGAAATATAAATAAATAAATAAATATTTTTTTTGCTACAGTGTATTTATTTTGCTATTGTAATTAAAAAAAACTAATTTTACTACTTTTGCTATCGTAAAATTTAAAAAATATATATTTACTGTTTTAATTAAAATAATTGCTACAGTTGACTTTATTTACTGTATTAAAAAAAAAAGTATTTATACTATTTTGCTGTCGTAAAACTTTTTTAAAAAATATTTACTGTTTTAATTAAAATAATTGCTACAGTAAAAAAATTATTTACTGTTTTAATTATTATTATCTCAGTAGACTTTACAAAAAAAAATTACTATTTTTGTTACAGGAATATATATTTATATTTATATATATAATTCAAACCTGCACTGAATCTAAAATTTTATTAAAATTCCTTTAAACAACATAACTATTTTTTCACCTTTATTTTAATCAATTCTTTTATTACTTTGTATATTATTGCAGTATTTTTAGTTGATTGCATTGACATTATATATTCGAAAACACTTAATTAAAATCATCGTGAGTATAGGACTTTGCCCATAAAGGATTTTTTTTGCAGTGGGAATCCAACTTTTGTAATAGGAACTGTCAGGTTGGCTAAAGAGTACTTTTTATAATTTATTAAGAGAAACTTTAGTTTAATTCTATCTCTATAATGAGTTAGTGCTCTATGTAGTGGTTGAGGTTGATTTTACAGATCTTAATAAAATCTGATGTGATAATTTTTGCGAGACGCGCGTGACTCTATACACATTCCTAAATGAAATCACTTATATGAGAGTATTCGTATACGACCGCGACGATGAGATGTGAGCTGTCCATAAAAATTCTTATGAAAAATTAAGATACTGTGCATGGTCATTAACGCACAGACTCGAAATGAAAAATTCTGTACTGTGACAGAAAATTCTTCTCAATTCGTTCATTGGTTATGGTTGGGAATCCAATGTTCTCACCTCTTTTCTCAATTCCTTCATTGGTTATGGTGGGAATCCAATGTTTTCACCTCTTTTTTAGCTCTCTATATATACATATTGTCTTATGTTTATAAAAATATTGAAATATATATATATATATATATATATATATATATATATATATATATATATATATATATATATATATAATATATAACTAAAACGAAGTGGGAAAGAAATTTTATTTTAGAAATATTTTAATTATATTTTATTATATTTAATAATTTTTATTATCAGGTGTTTAAAGAGTCTTCATCGACCTCAATCATGATCGTGCTTGTAAGAAGAGAAATTTCGGTCGTATCTTGGGGCGGTATTTCCGATTAATCTGCACGAAGGACGGAAATACGTTTTAGGGCAGTACTTAATACGCTTTCGGATTAATTTTGTTTAATTTTTTTTTTCTAAAATTTTTAAAATTTTCATAACGTTTAAAGATAAATTTTATTATTTAATTTAATCATAAAAATTTGTTAGATAGCTAATCATATTTCGTACAATTATTTTTCTAACAACTAATTCATATGTGGACTAACTAACTTCTCCTTTAACCCAATCTATTACTCTCTAACATGTCTCTGTTTAATTTGTGCTTTTCACATGTGACTGTTTTAAATGCTCTAAACTATTTGAACTCATATACTTATTATGCGCCTCTAAAGCGGTACCATTCAGAAATTTATCTAAACGTATACATCTAACTTGTACTTCTCACGTTTGACTGTTTTAAACACGCTATACCATCTTAGCTCATGCGCTTATTGTGTGCCTCTCGGCTCTAATTCTTTTGAGTGCATCAAATCATTTCGATGACTCAAATATTCACTAACATGTTATGTTCGCAAAAGTATTAACTAGATTAAGTCACGTCACTTAAATGATTATCTCAAAATCAAATAACACAAATAATCTAATCATCGACTCTAATATCGCTTGTTAGGGAGCCATCGTTTCTGATATCACCTGTTAGAAAGTTTTTTACCCAATACAGATCTACAGAAGATAGAAGATATGACATATCTAAAAGAACACATTCAATGTAATAACTTAAACCTGTTAGCTTTGAGTCCTCTAATATATTTATATTCTTTACTTTTTTATTAATTATTCAATGTTGAATAATTTACATATGAACTTGTAACACTTTGTACCTTCCTACACTGCTTTATCACTTGCTTTCTACAAGTAATGTTAAAATATTTTTAAAAATAAACATAAGTATTTACTTTTGTGTTGTTTTTAATAGTAAGGCTTTTGAATCACCAATTGATCGATTTTGCCAAGCATAATTTTTACAAGATCACTTACCACGTGATCATATGGTATCAAGTTGACCTCATATTAGTTATTAAAATTATTACTGGAATCACTTAATTATTAGATAAATAATATCAAATATTTATATATAAAATTTAGTTGCCTAGAGAGTTTAAACAATTTGTTGTAACATTTTATTATTAAATAAATTATTAATTTTATTTAACTTATGCAACTAGTGATTTACTCTTGCATTCATGATAGCTTTTCAAGTTAAGTTTTGAACTTACAAATTAAAGAACTAACGTATAATACTTAATATTACTTTAACCTTTAAACTATGTTAATTATGTTGTAACCTATAGGCTTTACAAGCCTATATAAGGAGAGCTTGTCTACTCTCTTAAGGCACACCAACGAGAAATAAAAAAAAAGACTAAAAAAAATAATTATATACTTGAGAGAGAAACATCAAAGAAAATGTGTTATATTTGGTGGAGCTTTGGGCTCATCTACTTGTGCAGAGTTGGTGAAGCCACACGACGAGGGTCGAGCTGTTGTATCCTGGAGGGGACAAGTTAGTGTTCTGCTGCATCGGTTCGAAGGTTTTGCCTACCGAAGAGGGCTTGAATCTCCTTAAAGAGAGCGAGATATCCGTGCCTCGGCTTGATCGACTCGTTGATACTTTTCATATATTTTTGTAGTCTAACCTCTATTTTGTGTATTTACACCAACAATTTTAAGGAGAATTCAAAAGATGGAGGCTACACATGAAAAGTCCAACGATACAACCGGGGATCTTAACAAGCCCTTCCGCTTCAAAGGAGTCCACTTCAAGAGGTGGAAAGAAAAAATGCTATTTTACCTCAATCTACTTAAAGTGGCATATGTCCTTACGGAAAAAAATCCAAAGAAGACTAACACCGACAATATGACGGAGGATGATCTTTACGAACACTACGAAAAAACTAAAAAATACGAGAAGGATGAATATAACTGTCGGTATAATCTTCTCAACTGCCTTTCAGACCAATTTTATGATTATTATGAAAATATATACTCCTCTGCAAAGAAGATTTGGAAGGCATTGCAGCTTAAGTATGATACAGAACAAGCTGGTGCAAAGAAGTACGCTGCTAGTCGCTTCTTTCGCTACCAAATGGTCGAAGGAAAATCCGTGGTGGAACAAGTTCAAGATTTTCAGATGATCGCCCATGAAGTTCAATCCGAAGGAGTTAAGTTCGGAGACAACTTGATCGTGCTAGGGATCATCGACAAGTTACCACCATCATGGAGGGAATTCCAAAAGACCCTTCGACATAAACAAAAGGAGATGTCTCTCGAGACATTAATTGCACGCATTCGCGTGGAAGAGGAGGCAAGAGGTCAAGATGCACTTGAAGCAAAAGAAAATAATGCTAGCGACACTAAGGTAAACTTAGTATCATCTCATTCTTTACCTAATAACAATCATTCTAGAAATACATATTTGAAAACTAAGAAGAAATTTGAAAAGAATAGTGGTAGACCTCAATTTAAGAAAACTTCAAATAACCAAGGACCTCCTTCTTAAGAGAAAAATTCTATAATTTACTATGTCTGTGGCAAAAGTGGGCATATTGCTCGAATTTGTAAATTTCAAAAATGTAAAGCTTTATCTCAAGCTAACGTTACCGAGGAACCACTTGTGGCAATGATTACAGACATATGCTTGGTTGAAAATGCTGAAGGATGGTGGGCAGACTCTGGTGTCTATAGGCATGTCTGTCATGATAAGACTTGGTTTAAAGTTTATACTCCCTATGAACAATCAAGAAGTATCATGCTTGGTGATTTACATACTTCTGAAGTTTTAGGGAGTGGTGAGGTCGAGTTAAAATTTTCTTCTGGAAAGGTGCTCATCTTAAAAGATCTGTTGTATACACTTTTGATTAGGAAGAACTTGATGTTAAGTTTTCTTCTTAATAAAGCTGGCTTTAAACAGACCATTGAGTCAGATCAGTATGTTATTTCCAAGAATGAAAAGTTTGTGGGTAAAGGTAATGCATGCGATGGAATGTTTAAATTAAACATTGAGAATAAAGCATCATCTACTTCTGCTTATATGCTTTCTTCTGTGAATTTTTGGCATGCTCGTTTGTGTCATATTAATAGCAGATATGTTAACTTGATGAGTAGTTTAGGATTAATTCCCAGACTGAGTAGTGATTTTGATAAATGTGAAACATGTAGTAAGTAAAAAATTACTAAACGACCTCATAAGAGTGTTGATCGAAGTACCGAATTACTTGAGTTAATTCACAGTGATATTTGTGAATTTGAAGGTACTCTAACTCGTGGAGGAAATAGATATTGTATTACATTTATAGATGATTTTTCTAAATATACTTATGTATATTTACTGAAAAATAAAAGTGATGCTTTTGATAGATTTAAAGATTTCCTCCATGAAGTAGAAAATCAATTCGGTAAAAAGATTAAAAGAATTAGAAGCGATCGAGGTCGTGAGTATGAATCTACATGATTCAATTCTTTTGTTCAGTCTTTAGGAATTATCCATGAAACTACAGCTCCATATTCGCCTGCTTCTGATGGAGTGGCTGAGAGAAAAAATAGAATACTTATTAAGCTAACAAATGCTATGATAGTTGACACTGGTGTACCCTTAAATCTTTGGGGTGAAGCTATTTTAACTGCAAGTTATATTTTGAATCGCGTGCCACATAAGAAGTCTAAAATGACACCTTTTGAGTTGTGGAAAGAGTATAAGCTAAATTTGGGATATCTTAAAGTTTGGGGCTGTCTAGCTTATGTGAGGCTATCAGACCCTAAAAGACCCAAATTGGGTGTTAGAGCTGCCACTTGTATATGTCTTGGATATGCCTTGAACAGTTTAGCCTATAGATTTTTAGACATTGAAAATAATTTGATTTTTGAATCAGGAGATGCTATTTTTCATGAAGATAAGTTTCCTTTAAAATCGAAAAATAGTGGGGGCTAAGAATTTAAAAGTGTTTCGAACAAACCAAACTCTTCAAACTCTTTTTCGCAAAACCAAGAACAATATGTTTTTGAACCTAGAAAGAGTAAAAGAAATAGAATAGAAAAAGATTTTGGCCCTGATTATGTTATTCTTAATATTGAAGAAAACTCATTTTTTTTACAAGAAGTTTTATTTTCAAATGACGCTATTTTTTGGAAAGAGGCTGTAACTGATGAGATGGAATATCTAATTTCTAATAAAACTTGGAAATTAGTGGATTTACCTTCAGGCTGTACAACAATTGGTTGTAAATGGGTCCTCAGAAAGAAATTGAAATCGGATGGGAGTGTAGACTAGTACAAAGCGTGACTTGTCGCAAAAGGTTATAAACAAAAAGAAGATCTAGACTTCTTTGATACATTTTCTCCGGTTACTAGAGTGACATCCATCAAAGTTCTCATTGCTATTGCAGCAATATATGATTTACATATTCATCAGATGAATGTAAAAACCGTCTTTCTGAATGGTGACCTAGATGAGAAAATTTATATGGACCAACCTGAGGGGTTCATAGAGCCTGGACAAGAAAATAAAGTGTGCAAGCTAAATAAATCCCTTTATGGCTTAAAGCAGGCACCCAGACAGTGGCATGAAAAATTTGATTCTTGCATGATTGAGAATGGCTTTAAATCAAATGAATGTGATAAGTGCATCTACTACAAAACTTTTGAAAAGTTGCATGCAGTTGTTAGCCTTTATGTGGATGATTTGCTAATTTTTTGCTCTAACTTAAATGTTATTAATGAGATAAAAATTATGCTAAATCATTATTTTGATATTAAAGATCTTGGTGAGGCTAACTTCATTTTGGGTATGAAAATTACCAAAACACCAGATGGTATTTTTCTTGATCAGTCGCATTATGTTGAGAAAATTTTAAGAAAGTACAACTTTGTTAATTGTAAGCATGTGACTACACCTTTTGATTCAAGTATTCACTTATTTTCCGCTAAAAGTGAAAATGAAATTATAAATCAAAAGGAATATGCTAGTATGATTGGAAGCTTGCGGTTTGCGACTTATTGCACTAGACCTGATATTGCATATGCAGTAGGGATACTTAGAAGATTTACAAGCAAGCCGGGTACAGAGCATTGGCATGCCATGGAACGTGTGATAAGATATCTCATTGGTATCAAAACTTATGGCTTGTTTTATGGTAAGTATCCTGCAGTAATTGAGGGTTATAGTGATGCTGATTGGAATACCTTATTAGGTGATTCTCTCTCTATCACTGGTTATATTTTTACTTTAGCAGGTGGTGCTATATGTTGGAAATCTAAAAAGCAAACTATCATTGCTAATTCAACCATGGAAGTCGAGCTTATTGCTTTGGCTTCAGCTAGCGAGGAAGCTAGTTGGTTGAGAGACTTATTGTCTGAAATTCAATTTCTGGAGAAACCAGTTCCATCTGTGTTGATACACTGTGATAGCACTACTGCTATTGGTAGAGTAAGAAATCGTTATTATAACGGTAAATCCAGATCCGTGAGAAAAAAATACAGTACTGTGAGATCATATATGAACAATGGTATTATCAATGTAGATTATATAAAATCTACTGATAATCTAGCAGATCCATTAACTAAGGCCTTGGGAAGAGAAAGGATCTGGAATACATCGAGGGGTATAGGGTTAAAGCCTATAACATCATGAACCACGTATGAGGATACCCAACATGATGATCAGACATCCTGAAAGTCGGGTTCAATGGGAAAAACGAATCATATGGTGGTCGTAAAGAATGCACAACATATAGATCTATATGATCTAATATTTACCTATCCCTATGATGTAAGTGCATTCATCCTGTAATGAAATGAGGGTTGCGTTATTACACTCTTAATGGAGTCTGTGGCTCTTATGAGCAGGGTGTCAGAATTATATGAGCACCCTTGACGGATTTCACCTATGTGAGCATGGAAGTGAGGCCGCTTTCTATGAGAATAGGCTTTTTCTCAAAAATGCTCATGAAACCAGGATAAGCACAAGGCCGTAACGTGCTAGCTAGTAAAGCTCATGTCAACACCTGGATTGTTATATGTGAGCAGTGACACTCTATTTCCCTTAAGCAGCCAAAGTTCAAGTCTGAGACCACTCTGGCTCTGGAGTAGAGATTATTGTTTCACTACGTGAAGGTTCAATGCAGAGCACACATTCTTTATGTATAATGATCCCTCCTTGATCGTCAAACTCTCTTTAATAATAAAATAAGTGGGAGAATGTTGTAACATTTTATTATTAAATGAATTATTAATTTTATTTAACCTATGCAACTAGTGATTTACTCTTGCATTCATGATAGCTTTTCAAGTTAAGTTTTGAACTTACAAATTAAAGAACTAACGTATAATACTTAATATTACTTTAACCTTTAAATTATGTTAATTATGTTGTAACCTATAGGCTTTACAAGCCTATACAAGGAGAGCTTGTCTACTCTCTTAAGACACACCAACGAGAAATAAAAAAAAAGACTAAAAAAAAAAAATTATATACTACTTGAGAGAGAGACATCAAAGAAAAGGTGTTATTTTTTGTGGAGCTTTGGGCTCATC
>CM054935.1:24174323-24189323 GCA_029168755.2 Tillandsia fasciculata
TTTTTTTATTGGCCCTTCGGTGAGCTGCTAATGCATTATCTTTTGTTACATCACTTATTGTAGCTCTCAGTGCAAGCACCTCGACAAGTTTCTGGTATCAGTTGGAAGAGAACCGGCTTATGTAGACTTGGAGGTGATTTAAGTTTAAGTGAAAATATTTTGTCTTCCTTCTCCAAAGAGAATAAACGGCAATTGATATTTTCCTTATAGGCTTCCCCGGTGGTAGGTAAGGACCATCCGCCTGATCTTTCATCCCTTGTTCCATCCGGACTTCCAGTTTGCCGGAATTAGTAGTAGAGATTGATACTCCTGCTCAACTTTCTGCTCAAAATAATGTCCCTAAGGAAAAGAAGCCAACACATCCTCCAGGTGAGCCACAATGTCGTATACATCCTTGTAATATCTTTACAAGAACAGATAATATCCGCAACTTAGTAGCTTTCTCATTCCGTATTTGTCTATGCAATTCATATTGTCCAAGAATGTATATTTTTTAACTGTACTATTCTAGTGAACTATTTTGTCACCTTGATGAAATGGTATGCATCTTTTGGACATGCTTTTCTGTTACATTTAAACAGAAGCCCGTAATCAACCCAATGTTCGAAGCTCAACTACCAAGAAAGCAGAATGCACAACAGATCTTCTGGCTGAAGCTACAAATCGTCATACTATGGAGAACACCCTATATGAAAATGTGCACTTCGAAGGTGGAAGTAGATTGCGCTCACAACCGTGGAGAAGAACGCCAAATTGGACCCACACTATGGATGCCACCCTCTTAAGTTTGCTAACTAAGGAACACACATTTGGAAATAACGTAAATGGTTCTTTCACGAATCTTGCGTGGGTTAGAATTGTTGCTGAGTTCAATAGTAGAAATAACTTGAATTTATCAAAGGAGCAAATTAAAAACCGCCTAAAAGTTATGAAGAGAACTTTTAATTTGTACCACCGTCTAGCAAACAAGAGCGGGTGGAGTTGGGATTATCTTAACAACATCCCTACAGCTGGTGATAGCGCTGATTGGGAAGCTGCAATCGCGGTAAAAATTTTTATATGTGTTTTCCATTATTAATTATAGCAGCATAAACTTTTTGTGACTATCCTAATGCATATTACCTATGTCCAGGAGAATCCTGCGTACGCGAAATGTAGGGATAAACCGTTTGCGGCGTATAAGGACATTGAGTTCCTTAAGCAAAAGACTACGACCACTGGTAGATATAGTTTTTCCTCTGCTATGGCGCCAACCCCAAACCATTGATAGCTCATCCTCATCTTCCCCTGGTGAGGATGATACTGTTATTGCACCGAGAATGTCATCACTATATCTCTTATCCAGTCCCTTTGAAGCAGGGTTATCTAAGTCACCTCTGAATGCGAACACCAGAGCGACACATACATCACGGCTGCCTAGCCCTCCCCTACCAAACATAAATGTGGGAGCAAGTGCAAGTGGATCGGGCCATAGCTCTGCAGGGAAAAGGCCTCGATCCCCGCAACCCGCGAGTACTCAACGAAAAAATGCTCCGTCATCTGGGGGGCGAAGAAAGAAAAGTGAAGGCACGAGTGATGCTGTAGCAGAAATAGTTGAAATAGGGAAACAAAAACTTGATTTGGTACGACAAATGTATCAGAATGAGTTAAACAACCGCACAAATATCCCTACTATTGAGGCATGTATGAGTCGCGTCTATTCGTTGCACGGTATAACGAATGAGAGGGTTTTGGCTGCCGCTGACGCATTGAAGGACGACAAAAATCGGCAAGTTTTTATGACGATGAATGACGAGCTTGCCTTAATGTGGGTTGATCGGCAATTGGCGAAAGATAATATATTATGTAAACAATATTTTCCGGGCATTAAGAAAACTCATTAACTGTTGTACTTTGTATGTTGGTGTTGACTCGTTTTGTATGTAAAAAACTAATCATTTTGTATGTAAAAAACTAATTAGGTGTTGTGCTTTCGATGTTACTGTTGTGCTTTGTATGTAGTAAACTAATTTGTTTTGGCCACTGCATTTCGTGTTGTGATCTGTCATATGTTTTCTGGATGTTGTTTCATAGTATCGTGTTGTGATCTGTCATTTGTTTTCTGGATGTTGTTTTTTTCATAGTAAAATTGTGACCTTTGTTGGTTGCAGTATATTACTGATTTACTATAGTCTGTACATATTTTTTGAAGTTATACCAACTCTCTGTTCGCAGAACATTTGGCTTTGATTAATACAATTTTTTTGTAGCAATAATGGGTGATTCATTTTATCGAAATGTCTTATCTTTGACTATCGTTAAAATATTATAACTATATTAGATGAGGATGATGACTATTGGGATCAAGTTATTATAATGCTCATTGACCATGGTTACATGACTTCAGTTAATACAATCGGCTGACAATTATGTCGTACTCTGTTGTTTACTGAATATCAATTTATTTGTGATATTTTGAATGGTCATCTGAAGCGTGGATACAATCATTGTTGAATGACGACAAGGTCACGGTGTTGCAAATAGGATTCGACATTTTAACAATGTATTCTGCGACATTATTATGCTAAAAGACGAATATCTAACTCTATCGCCAAGTAATAGTATTGTGCATCCAATAATTAATGATAATTTAAATTTTCATCATTTCAAGATATGGATTAATATATATTATGATTAATATTGAGTTTTATAGAGTTATATGTTGATATTCTAGTTTGTAGAATGCAATTGGTGCGGTGGATGACATGTATATTCCGGTGGTTGTCCAAAAAAAAAAAACAAAGCGTCTTCGATGTCGCAAAGATTTTATATCGCAAAATATGATAGCTGTCATATCCGTCAATCACAACTTTCTTTTTGTATGCACTGGTTGAGAAAGATCTGCTGCTGATATGCGAGTTCTTAGATGAACATGCGAAAGTGGTGGTTTTTCAGTATCTGAAGGTATCCGCAATAATGATTATCTTACACTATGTGCCTTATTTGGCATTACATATAGATTTTTAATATCCTTACAAAATTTCGTTATATCCGCAGGCAAATATTACTTGGTTGATTCTGGGTACGCGAACACCGATAGATTTCTTAGACCATATAAAGATGAGCGATACCATATGAGTCAATTTGATAGTAACACACGTGATCGTACATATCATTTTCCGCACGACTTGTATAATCATCGCCATGCTCAATTACGAAATGTGGTGGAGAAGATATTTAGGATCTTGAAGAAGCGATTCAAGATTTTAAACCACGCAGTACCATCTCCATGTAAAGTGTAATACCTAATTGCTGTGGCATGTTGTGTGATACACAATTTTAATTGAAAGAATCAAGGTAATGATAGATATTTTAACGAAACGTTTGACCACAACCTCCAGAAGATGAAGAGGACGATACGACTTCTTTGGCCGGTACATCAGACTCACGATAGGGTGATGACCTTCGGATTAGTATTACTGAGTAGCTATAAAATAGTAGAAGTTAGATATGTGATTATAAATAAGGCTATGATATTTAACTGTAATTTATATATTTATATCATGTTGTCTAATTACTGATGGGAATGTATTCATCGACAGTTGGTCTATCTTATCGTTTGTGATATTATAAATTTGTAAAACAATTTATGATATTTCATGTAAATTACACAAATATTTTCATTTAAACAAATTTTAAATTATTTGACATAACATCATATTTATTATTTTCTTATAGTATAAATTATACATTTAAAAGGCCACAAATAATAATTTTAATATTTTAAAAAAATCTATAGAAAAGAGCAATTTTGTCATTTCATAAAAAATACTACTCTTTATTTTTTTTTTATTCTTCATTATCAACCCAAATACTAATTTTTTTATACCTTATAGTAATCTAATACCTAACCAAAAATAAAATTATAATAATTCATACTAGTTTCCAAACTTATTCTTATTTTTAGAATAATTAGTTTTAACTTATTTTCCAATCAAATGCAGTCTAAAAGAATGCCCAAAAAACTGAGTAAAAAACATCTTGTACAGAAAAGATAGTTAAAAATATGCATAAAAATATTTAGAGGAAAACAACCAGACAAAAAAAGGAAGGGAAAGAATATAAAATATTTAGAGCCCAAGGAGACCACATAGCATAAAAAACCAATTCTAATAATTAAATTGTTACCAAGTTTGGGTAATTTTTTTTTATTTTTTATTTTGATAAACTGAAAATTAGTTTTTAAAAATTAATTAGGACTAACAAAAAAAAATAGTAAAAAAGTTAAGGAAATAAATTTGAGGAGTTTGATCTAAAGCATCCATCACTAACTTAGAGTAAATCGTCCATGGCTGCAACAATTGTCTAGACTATTTTGTTGGTTATTTATTTATGGATTAAAAATAAATTCAACTTTATACTCCGTGATAATAGGTCCAGAAAACTAGTAAGTTGTATTGGATGGGCCTAATAAATTGAGTAAGATTACGGTGCATAATAGACTTAACGGCAAGAAGCCAACAATAGACCTAATGTCCAGATAACTTGAGTCCGATCGAGATTCGTAGACGCTGTGTTTGTACGCTTTAAGTAAATTGATTGTGTTTTTCTAACCGATCGAGCTTTTGGGATTAATGGTTAGCGCCAATGATTCGACAAGTTCTATCGGAGCCAGTGGTATAGATTCGATTTCCACACGGTACAAGTGTTGGGAGAAGAATTGTTGGTTAGATGAGTTGAGTTCGGTCGAGATCTGTGGATACTGTGTGTGCACGCTTTAAGTAAATTAGTTACGCATTTTTAATAGATTAAATTTTTAAAATTAATAGTTAGTATCAACGATCCGACACATTTAGCTTGAGATGCATTTGAAAATAAACAACAGAGAAGGAAATTAACATTAGAGCAAAAAAGAAGAATGAATGGATATTAAGCAAAGCAGGAACTATGTAGAAAAGCAGTAAGCAGCATTAGCTAGAAAAACAAAAATCAAGTTTCGCAGATTGAGTATCAAAAAAATAACAAGAGTAAAGTAATGAGTCTCAGAGAAAAGGGCAAACAAAAACTTCCAACAAGCAAGTCAGATGCAATTAAGTATATAGAAAATAGCTACCAACTGAAACTAATAAGTGTAGCAAGCTGAGTAACAGGAATACAACTTTTGGGATAAGAGTATGAAAAAGTTGATGTGATAAAAAACTAACATTAATAATAAATAAGTACAAAACTGTAGGTCACAATTTCGTTGGAGAACAAGATCTGAAATAAGATTTTGTTTAAGTCTTATTCCTCAAATGAGTTTGGCTACGGATAAAAACAACAGTTCTCGTCTCATTGAAACAAGAATAAACTTAATTAAAGTAAATATAATTTTAAATATTATATTAATTTTTTAATTAATTTAATATTTTAACTAATCTAATTATTTTATTAACTAATTATCTAACTATTAGATACTTAACTAATTAATTTATTAAATTATTTATTAACAAATATTTATTATTATTAATTATTTTATCTAGAATTATTTAACAATAATTAATTTAATAAGTTAAATTATTATTTTTATATTAATTAATTAGATAAAATATTACTATTTTAAAATTATAATTATTTTTATTCTTATTTTTTCAATCTAACTATCTAAACATTTTTTTTTTAATTCTTGAGAACAACTTAATTTTAATCCAAACACAAAATTAATTTTATTTCTGCTTATTTCTGAATTTAAATATATTTTTAAAATAAATAATTTTAATTTATATATGAACCAAACACAGAATAGCCGTAATGGGGAAACTTTACTAGCCTAAAAAAAAAAAAAAAAAAAAAAAAAACAGTTTTGTTAAGGTCATTCATTTTACCACACCTTATATAGAAGAAGTAAAGAAGGAAAAATATTATGTGAGCTATCCTATGATCATTGTCTTACATTAAATTGTGGAGGAATTATTAAAAAGCAAACTTTAAAATAGCACAAGAGAGGAAAAAAAAAGTAAGGAAAGAATTTGAATTGCAGGGAGTAAAAATTTAAGAAAAAAATAATTGGGGAAAAAAAAAAAAAAAAAAAACTATAGTCAAACCGTAAACAAAAAAATGCATTGGCAGTGGGTGCATTACCTTTACTAGGAGTTTCCCCAAAAAAAAAATCAAAAAAAAAACTATTAATTTTTTTCAGAAAAATAAAAAACAAAGAGGGAAAATAAATAAAATTAATTACAAGTGTACAACAGGGAAATAACAGGGAAGCAAAATTTTTTTTTTTGGGAAGAATGTATTTATGAAAAAATTTTGGAAGGCAAAAACTAGAATAAAGCATCATGCAAATGAAATTAACTGAGAAGGATCCACAACTCAAAAAAAAAAAAAAATACGAATATAACCAATAGAGAAAAAAAAAAGGAAAAACTAAAAAATATGTTGAAAACTCATTCCAGGCAAATGAAAAAGACCCCAAGGTTAAACTAAGTTTTAATCGAGAAAAGTGGAGAAGAAGGAGGATCAAGAACAAAAAAACTAATCCAAGATCACGGGTAGCTAAAAAGAAGAAAACAGTCGAAACAAAAAATAAGGTTATAAAAATAGCATGAAATATTTTGAGTTTGAGAATGTAACATGCAAAAAAAAAAAAAAATACTGTAGAAAAAAAAAAACAAAAAAGTGAATTTAATGTCCAATTAATATTAGTCCAAACAGAAGCAAAATAATGTAAAGACTAGTTAAAGAACCCGCGCTTCGCGGCGGCCGAATAAATTAATATTTATAATTAATAATTATTAAGTAATGAATAATAAATTTCCTATATTATAAAATTTTCAAATTTTATAAGTTAGGAAAAAAAAATACAAAGTACATAATTACTGTCCATATAACAGTTGTTTACTAACAAATAGCGAAATTGGTATTGCTAATGCACCAAAAGATAGAAACTTGTGTTAGATGTATGCCCTAGAAGCCAACTTGGCCGACACATATATATTCTTTCTAGGATATAAATTTGTATTTGACATTTTACATTATGAATGTTATTGGGTTTTTATTTCCATTCGTGTTGTGTATGTGTCCATGAATTGTCCAAGGAGTTAATAAGATGATGATACGTATTCTCAAGAGTTGAGAATTTGAGACATGTATCATTAGTGATTAATTCCTAAATGCTCCCGATCGATGGATCATCACGGGGACAGTGATTGATCCGGTGAGATTGGTGCACAGTCGCTTCCCTTTTAGGGTAGACGAGTCTCGAGTCAACAGTGTGGGGACACTGGAGCGAATGTGCAGGTGGTTGTTGGAGAACAAGGGTACCGAGCGTGATCATCACGAGAAGTCACTTGGATGTCTACTCACTCGTCAGTGACTTACTCGATGTTGCAGTAGTGTGACTGGTCCTTTGACCTGCGGTGTCTCGGCTATTCACAATGGGGTTACTGTAGTTTGACTGTACATACACTTGGTCCCTAGCCATTTGGGTCCTTGTAGTGGGTGCATGTTGGCTACAGTAGGTTCGTTGTAGGAATAGGGTGTACACCTATATGGAATCTATCGCCCTTAGTAGAGAAGGGAGTTAGTCCTATGTGATTTATGAGACCGAGTTTAGAAGACCTTGGCCAAGGCGTAGTAAATAACGGAAAGGGTTTCCGATATTAGAAACTCGAGTCGAATAAATTTGACATATGACAGACGGTAAGGTTTGACGAGCAATTCCATGACCTTCGTCTAGTTGGGACTCCGGATAGAAGGATTGTATCACACGTTAACTGCACCTAGAGGTTCAGTATTTCATTCTACTGGAATGCCACTACATGCTGCTAGGCGTCACTGGTGGATTGTGGGACTCACGAGAATTATCTGGATGATGATCGATAATTCTTATTGGGCTGAGTTTGAATAGTTCTAACCCACTGAAAAGAGTTTCAGTGATATTGTTGATGGTAATCACAATATATATCTCACTACCAGATAGAATAGAACCTATGGGGTCACACACATAAGAGGTTATGACTGATCGGATAGTTGGATCGCGATTTTTGAATCGCCTGAGGACTTAATTATCATATATGATATATTGATAATTGGACTAATTTGTAATTGTTACAAATTAAGGATATTAAAGTGCAAATGTTGCAAGAGAGGGCTTACTAATAGTTAGTAAGTTGTGAGAGGACTTAAGTGCTAATGTTGCATTAATGATTTGATTTGATCAAATTAGGATTGAGTTCAAATCGAATTAAATTAGGATTTAATCGATTGAACCAATTAGGGATAAGATAAACTTAAATCTAATTTTAATGTTTATCTTAATGTTTATCTTAATAATTATAAAAAGGATTATATCCTCTTTATACGTACGAGTTTTCTTTAAGAAAAAAAAAAAAGAAAAAAAACCCTAGCCGTCATCTTTCCTCGTCTTCCTCTTTTCTAAATATCCACATTAAAAGAAAGACGTTCTCTGCAAGGGAGCTAGCACCCCGGTGAGAATTTCGATCAAGTCGACAACCTCGTGTGGATACCCGTAGAGGCCGGACGCGTGTGCGGCTTCAAGAGAACCAAATTCCACGATCATCAAATTGCGGTGTAGATCTCCCCGCGCAAAGGTGAAGATTAGATCTTCCTCTTCCTTTTAATCTTAGATACATGAGGGATCCTGTTTTGCGTAATTGAGATCAGATCTCAATTTTTTCATATTTGCCTATTTGATTTCTTTTTCCGCTGCGTTTATTTTTGCGCAAAATCTAACAGTGGTATCAGAGCCATCCTCATGTTATTTAAGATTAAAATTATAGTTTTGGATATTTTAAATCATTCTTTATTGATTGAATGATTGTTAAATCGTTTTACCATATTCAAAGAATTATTAAATTTTGATCAATTCGAAATTATTTTGATCCGCAGAATTAAAATAAAATAAAATAAATAAAATAAAATTTTATTTTTGTAAAATTTGATGAGATCAAATTTTGTTTTTAATATTTATATAATTTTGATAAGATCAAAATTTATTTTAAAATTTTATTATATTGATTAGATCAATTTATTTTATCGTAAAAATTGATGAGATCAAATTTTATATAGTTTTTGTTTTCACATAAGATGTGAATTATTGATGAGATCAATAGATATTTTTGCGGATTAAAATATTGATCAAAATTGTATGAATTAACTGTTTAGTTAAATCAAACGATTGATGAGATCGTATCGTTATGGTGATTTGATCACCTATTTTTCTGGATAATTGGTAAACGGTTAATTAAAATATCCAAAATTAATTATTATGATTGTGATGTATGAGATACATATGGGTGATGATCATGGATAGCAACCGATTTATTTTGTATGGACATGTGATGTATGATATGTATGCGGAATCCTGTAATTTTAAATTTGTTTAAATTAAGGACTCTGTGTTAGGGCTGTTTGGGTGCCTGCGAGCACGAGCCAATTTTATTTAGAGACCTGCGTGTCTCAATAGATTAGAGATAAAAGTTATTTTATTCTTTAATTGGGTTGTATTATGTATGGTTGTACGTCATTGGTTGATTGGTGGGAAGCCGTTAGCACACAACAAGCCCAGATCGAGACGAGCACTTGATGGCGGTCGAATCAAAGAGTTGATGGTGATCGAATCAAGTTGTAGCTCCGGATTGGATCAAGAAGTTGAAGACGATCAAACCAATGACGTGCGTGTGCTTGTATTTATGACCCCTAGACCCCGATTCCAGCTCAGTGGCTCGAGCACGAATCTTCTTTTTAGATCCATGATCATCACCGGTTGCATTATATTTTTATGTGCAGTTTATCTTTATTTGCATGAGATGTAAATAAATAAAATTAAATATGAGACCTAAATACAAATCTCCTCATAAATATTAAGTCGAGCGGTCTTCCACCGTTGTAGAAGTGCGGGCGTCTTTTCTGGTGTTGATTGGCACGGCTGGTTACAGTGGTCAGTTGCATTGGAAAGGCGCAACCACTCTATTAGCATAAGATGCTGCGAAGTAAAGATGGGGTTGGGCCCAATATCTGTCAGGTGAGGGACCCAATGACGGCTTTGCTTACGCGTTTGAACGGTGGGTCTGACTTAACTAAAGAATGAGGCCAATATCTGTCAGGTGAGGCCTACAGGACTTAGAGATCGAATATCGCTGCAATTTGCTTAAGAAGCATTGGACAAGAGTTGTCCACTCATTGGTTTTCGTGTCACCAATATCTGTCAGGTGAGGTGGTGCGGTAAACTGGTGGGACCGTAGTACCCACTTGAAACCCTTATCGCGTTGGGTTTCCGTTTCTCTACCTGAGGAGTGTAAGAGACTCGAGGAAATAGTGGGAGGTTAACGTTTGTTTTTTAAAAAATCCCTAAAACAAAATTTTGAAACAAATACAAATATCTAATTTGAATCTTTACTCTCTGCAGAACAAAATGTCCGCTTCCAATCCTCTTTCTCGCATTCTCGAAACTAACCGCTTAACCGGAACAAATTATAAAGATTGGCTTAGGAACTTAAAAATAGTTTTGAGTTCCGAAAAGCTTAGTTATGTTCTCGACCAGAACCCTCCCATGTCACCAAACCATCAAGAAAAATGGATGGATGACGATAATAAAGTAAGGTGCTACGTCCTAGCGTCGATGTCAAATGAACTTCAACGCCAGCATGAGGATATGAAGACTGCTAATGAAATGCTAACTCACCTCAAGGAGTTGTATGGTGAGCAAAGCCGATCAGCACGTTTTGAAGTGTCCAAAAGACTCTTCAAAGCCAAGATGCATGAAGGGCAGTCTGTTCATGATCATTGTTTGACAATGATCAAAGACCTCGAGGAGCTTGAGAAGCTCGGCATGAAAATGGATAAGGAATTGCAAGTTGATATGATTCTGCAATCTCTTCCAGATTCATATGGACAATTTATTGTAAACTACCATATGAATAAAATGGACTGCACCAATGCTGAGTTATTGAACATGTTGGTAACGACTGAGGGAACCTTGAAGAGTTCAAGGGGCTCGGTTTTAGCTGTGGAGCGGGCTTCCTCTTCCAAAAGAAAGTCTAATTGGAAGAAGAAACCCGCGAAGAAACAAAAGACTGAAAACAAGCCCAAAAGGGAAGCTCCTAAGAAGAAGGCCGCTGACAAAGGAAAATGTTTCCAATGCAATGTTGATGGCCACTGGAAGAGGAATTGTCCCGTCTATCTGGAGAGCCTAAAGAACAAAAAGAAAGACACACCTTCGGAAGGTATGTTAGACCTGCTCGTAATAGAAACTAACCTTACGGTTACCTCTACTTCCAGTTGGGTTATAGACTCTGGTTCAAGTTCTCATTTGTGTACTTCAATGCAGGGTCTAAGAGAAGTTAGAGGGCTGAGAGAAGGTGAAGTTACCCTACGGGTTGGCAACGGAGCAAGAGTTGCTGCTGTGGCTACTGGCACCTATCCTCTGCGATTACCGTTAGGACATATTTTATTACTTAAAGACTGTTATTATGTGCCTGCTGCTAGCAGGAATTTGATTTCTGTTTCTTCTTTAGCACAGGACGATTATATTTTTAATTTTGATAAAGACTACTGCACAATTTATTTTAGAAATAAAATTGTTGGTCGTGGTTTTATGATAGACAGTCTTTACCATTTACATATGGATGTATCTGTAAATATTTCCGAGCAGGAAGTGAGTGCCGTTGGGTCTAAGAGACCTAGAGAAGAGATAAACCTAAAGTATATGTGGCACCTAAGGCTTGGTCATATTGGAGAGGAAAGGATTAACAGATTGGAGAAAGATGGGCTTCTGGGCCCATTGACTTCTGAGTCTTATCCAGTCTGTGAATCCTGTCTTCATGGAAAAATGACCAAATTACCTTTTGTAGGACAAGGGGAAAGGGCCACTGAGATACTTGCCTTGGTACACACTGATGTGTGTGGCCCATTTGATGTGCAAGCCAGGGGTGGTTATCTCTACTTCATAACTTTTACCGATGATTATTCACGGTATGGATATGTCTATCTTATGAGACACAAATCTGAAGCTTTTGAAAAGTTCAAAGAATTCAGATGTGAAGTAGAGAAGCAAACTGGAAAACCCATCAAGGCTCTTCGATCAGATCGAGGGGGAGAATACCTTAGTGGGGAGTTCCTAAACTATCTCAAAGAAAACGGCATAGTCTCACAATGGACTCCTCCTGGAACACCTCAACTCAACGGAGTGTCAGAACGGAGAAATCGAACTTTATTAGATATGGTTCGATCCATGATGAGTTTCACTGATCTTCCTTTATTTCTTTGGGGACATACTTTGCTTACCGCAGCCTACCTACTGAATAGGATTCCCTCTAAATCCGTTCTTACCACGCCTTATGAGATGTGGCATGGTAAGAAACCAAGTCTTAGTCATATTAAGATTTGGGGATGTTCGGCCCATGTCAAGCGACTACAGGCGGACAAGTTAGAGGCTAGGTCAGAAAGGGCTCATTTTATAGGGTATCCTAAAGAATCTTTAGGTTACTATTTTTACATCCCAAAGGATCACAATATAGTTGTGAGTCGACACGCTACTTTCTTGGAAAAACAGTTTATTCAAGAAGTAGTAAGTGGGAGAAAAATTGAGCTCGAAGAGAGAGTCTCTGAAGAGCAACGAGTCCCAAAACCTACGGAACCTATTCATGCTGAGCCAGTACATGTAGTACCTAATCCACCTCGAAGATCGAGTAGGATCTCCCTTCCTACTAAAAGATACTTAGGTATTCTTACAGAGGAAGTAGAGGAAATGTTCCTCATAGGAGATAAGGAACATGGAGATGATCCTAAAACCTACAACGAGGCGATGTCTGACATCGACTCCGAGAAGTGAAGTGGCTGGAAGCCATGAAGTCAGAAATTGACTCAATGTATTCCAACCAAGTCTGGACCTTGGTAGATCCACCAAAAGGTATAGTACCTATCGGGTGTAAGTGGATTTACAAAAGAAAGATAGGTTCGGATGGAAAGGTAGAGACCTATAAAGCAAGGCTGGTGGCGAAAGGCTATAGTCAACGCGAAGGCATTGACTATCAAGAGACCTTTTCGCCTGTGGCCATGCTTAAGTCCATTCGAACACTACTTGCCATTGCAGCATACCATGATTATGAGATCTGGCAGATGGATGTGAAAACTGCTTTCCTAAATGGATTTCTTGAGGAAGATATTTATATGGAGCAGCCTTTGGGTTTCACTTCTAGTGACGAAAGTCACAAAGTATGTAAGCTGCAAAGGTCCATATATGGGCTTAAGCAAGCATCTCGGACTTGGAATACTCGTTTTAATGACGTAATCAAATCGTTTGATTTCGTTAAGAATGAGGAGGAACCATGTGTTTATAAGAAAGTTAGTGGGAGTGCTATTACATTCCTCGTATTGTACGTGGACGACATTCTCCTAATTGGAAATGATATTCCAATGCTGACTTCGGTTAAGATATGGTTATCTAAGAAATTCTCTATGAAAGACCTAGGGGAAGCATCCTATATTTTGGGGATTAAAGTCTATAGAGATAGACCTAAGAGGATGCTAGGCCTCTCACAGAAAATGTACATAGAGCAGGTGCTGAAGAAGTTCAGCATGGAAAACTCTAAGAGGGGACTTCTACCCCTTAGGCATGGAATTTATCTCTCCAAGAAAATGTGTCCCAATACATCTGAAGAGATTCAACGAATGAGCCAGATCCCTTATGCTTCAGCTATAGGGAGCCTCATGTATGCCATGCTATGTACACGACCTGATATTGCACTTGCTGTGAGTGTCACAAGCAGATATCAGTCCAATCCAGGTGAGGAGCACTGGACTGCTGTGAAAAACATACTCAAGTACTTAAGAAGGACTAAAGATATGTTTTTGGTCTTTGGAGGAGGAGAACTGAAAGTACAAGTATATACTGATTCAGACTTCATGTCTGATGTTGACGATAGAAAGTCTACGTCAGGATACGTGTTCTTGTGCAATGGTGGTTCGGTGTGTTGGAAGAGTTCCAAACAACCAATCATCGCTGACTCTACTATGGAAGCAGAGTATATCGCCGCATCTGAGGCTGCAAAGGAGGCCTTTTGGTTCAAGAAATTTGTTACGGAACTAGGTGTGATGCCATCAGATGCCATTCCACTTTACTGCGACAACAATGGCGCCATAGCCCTAGCTAAGGAGCCAAGGTCTCATCAAAGGTCCAAGCATATAGAGCGACGATTTCATATTATACGCGAATATCTCGAAAAGAAATTTATCGAGGTGCAGAGAGTAGACTCCACGGATAACGTGGCAGACCCACTGACTAAGCAGCTGAGCCAGCAGAAGACTGAAGCCCACCTTGAGAAGATGGGGCTTAGGTATATGGCTAATTGGCTTTAGTGCAAGTGGGAGATTGTTAGATGTATGCCCTAGAAGCCAACTTGGCCGACACATATATATTCTTTCTAGGATATAAATTTGTATTTGACATTTTACATTATGAATGTTATTGGGTTTTTATTTCCATTCGTGTTGTGTATGTGTCCATGAATTGTCCAAGGAGTTAATAAGATGATGATACGTATTCTCAAGAGTTGAGAATTTGAGACATGTATCATTAGTGATTAATTCCTAAATGCTCCCGATCGATGGATCATCACGGGGACAGTGATTGATCCGGTGAGATTGGTGCACAGTCGCTTCCCTTTTAGGGTAGACGAGTCTCGAGTCAACAGTGTGGGGACACTGGAGCGAATGTGCAGGTGGTTGTTGGAGAACAAGGGTACCGAGCGTGATCATCACGAGAAGTCACTTGGATGTCTACTCACTCGTCAGTGACTTACTCGATGTTGCAGTAGTGTGACTGGTCCTTTGACCTGCGGTGTCTCGGCTATTCACAATGGGGTTACTGTAGTTTGACTGTACATACACTTGGTCCCTAGCCATTTGGGTCCTTGTAGTGGGTGCATGTTGGCTACAGTAGGTTCGTTGTAGGAATAGGGTGTACACCTATACGGAATCTATCGCCCTTAGTAGAGAAGGGAGTTAGTCCTATGTGAT
>CM054935.1:24194323-24251823 GCA_029168755.2 Tillandsia fasciculata
GCAGCCATTAAACATCGCGCACTTAAAGATATGCAGTATCATGAGCCTATTTAAAGCAAAAGTCTAAACAAAACGTAAAACAAAAAGGGCAGACCAGATCTCGAAAGCCAAACCATGGCCAATCAAAAGGAGATAGTCTGCATAGAACAACTATTCGGACACATGAGAAGCACCATGTGCAGCACACGCCTGAGGGGTGTCAATAACCATGGTAGATCCAGTAATTATCTCATACACCTTCTCCAAACTTTCATGTATCTCAAAATGCTCAGTTAAAAAACGGTCTCTTTCTTCAGTAGCCTTGTTATAGCAGTTCTTGAGCATTTTGTAGTCCCACTTGAGAGTAGTATACTTTGAGAACAGTGCACTATATTGTTCGGAGAGATGAGTGTACAAATTTTTGTAAAACTTAGCATCGTCGAAATTTGCATCCTGAATAGTGAAGCCAAGTTCACTACGAAGAGTATTAACACATTTGCGTGCTGCCTCTTCCTCAGATGGTCCAGCAGCACAGGCAGGCGAACCCCATGAACGGATGGTCTCGACCACGGAGTCGTTCCTCTCGATCTCCACATCAACATAAGCGATAAGTCGCGCAGACGTGTCAACCGTAAGACCATACTTTGGCGCTGGGATACCCAGTTTTCCGCTATATTTGATAGCAAATCCTTAAAGGAGATCGTGACGACATCCATGCCTGCACCAGCAGTATTGAGAATCCCAGAAAAGCACAGAGAAAACAAAATCTATCTATATATATCTATACCAATACCAATACCATTACATTAAAGGGGGAAGCCTAAACGGAATGGAAGCAAATCAAAATTTAGCAAGAACACTATCCTAATTAACCAGCATAGGCTGCAAGAGGCAAGAGCAGAAAAAGGTAATTAACAGTGGGCATTCATTTTTTAAAGCAAGTACATCAAGATGTTGCTAGTACTCATCCGCTTTAATACCCCGCAAACCAGCATAGGTTGCAAGAGGCAAGAGCAAAAAAAGGTAATTAACAGTGGGCATTCATTGTTAAAGCAAGTACATCAAGATGTAGCTAGTATTCATCCGCTTTAATACCCCGCAAAAAACTGGACGGCAAATTATCAGAGCCACAAAAAATTGGCAACGGCATCCTGATCCATACCCCAACAAAGCTAACTTGGTAATGAACAACACATCACATTATCACGAAACTGTATATTCATAGTTGGTAACCCAAGGACCTCATGGAGAAATAAAACCCAGTATAAATCAGAGGAATAAAGAACTGACAGAGGAAAAAAGGAATCACCTTCAAATTTAGATGCAAATATATATATTCCACAAGTAAGGGAGAGAAGAGGAGCGCACGCTTGCAAGATTCAACTGACCACTCAGCATCTATACCAAGTAAGGGAGAGAAGAGGAGAGAAATATACCCGGATAAAGTAAGAGAGAGGAGGGAGAGAGAGAGAGGAAGAGAAAGTCATGGGACCGGGTATGGCGCAGGGGCATGCCGCGGCGGCAACTCCGCAGCCTGAGGAGTCGCCATGCCGCGGAGTGGGTGGGAGCCGGGGAGTGGGTGGGAGGCAGGTGCGAAACCCCCCGCAGAGCAGAGAGGGAGAGGGGCGAGAGGTATGGAAGCGGAGTGGTTCCGCAACAGCAACATCACCCTCCGCAGCGACAGGAGCAGGACAGGCTCCTTGGCGGACCTTCCATTCCGGGGAGTGGGTGGGAGGCAGGTGCGTAAACTGCCGCGGCGGCAACTCCGCGGTCTGAGGAGTCGCCATGCCGCGAAGTGGGTGGGAGCCGGGGAGTGGGTGCGAGGCAGGTGCGAAACCCCCATCAGAGCAGAGAGGGAGCGGGGAGAGAGGAGCAGGACAGGCACCTTCGCGGGGATCGCCTCAGAGGAGAGGGAGAAATAGAGGGAGTTGGTGAGGGAGTTGGTGAGATAGAGGGAGTACGTTGAGCAGAGGAAGAAAAGCTGAATTGTCTACTCAAGCTGAATTGTCTACTCAAGCCCGGCGCAAAATGCGGGGAAGCCTCCATTCGGTTTAGGCTTCCCCCTTTAATGTATTGGTATAGATAGTAGATAAAAAATATATCAGATTACATAGCAGGCATGGCAAAACTGATGGAAACAGTTAAAGTGAATCTTAAACTTATAGAAAACAAACTTATGGAAACGGCTAAAGTGAATCTTAAACTTACAGAAAATATTAGGCCAAATAGAATCAGCGTAAAAAAAAAAAAAAAAAAAAAAAAAAAAAAAAAAAAAAAAAAAAAAAAAAAAATATCGAAAGACAACTAATAGCACTTTAAATATGTAAAAGGTAGAAAAAAAATATCATATTACATAATAGACGTGCCAAGATGAATGACAGACAAAGCCAGTCTACACTTTAAGGTCCTGTTTGGTTGTGAGATAAAGGGAGAATAATCCCATTTATCCCACTATTCTTGCCAAACGGAGATAAAAAATGACTAAGAATAAAAGTTTAAAATAATCCTTGCTTAACGTGTTATTTTGAAATAACCCGTTAAGAAATATTCCACCTCCCTCCTGGAATAGGGTTTATAACTCAGGAGCAATTAATGATTTTTTTTTTTTTTTTCTTTTTTTACATTAGCTTACATTCTAATCTGAAACTATATGAACATGAGGTTATGTAATCTGCGGTTATATAATTATTTTTGTTTACTAATTATTATTTACTAAAATATACTATAAAATATAAAAAATTATTTTATTTACTAATTATTATTTACTAAAATATACTATAAAATATAAAAAATTATTTTGTTTAGGTGAGATATTGTTTATTTTTTACAATTAAATTACCATTTTAATTAATTTATAATAATTAAAATTAATTTATATATATATATAAGGTAAGGGTAAAGT
This sequence comes from Tillandsia fasciculata, assembly GCA_029168755.2. Classification (NCBI taxonomy): domain Eukaryota; kingdom Viridiplantae; phylum Streptophyta; class Magnoliopsida; order Poales; family Bromeliaceae; genus Tillandsia; species Tillandsia fasciculata. Next base: position 24,197,205 of record CM054935.1, read on the forward strand.
TGGCATTTTGATAAAAAATCTATCATATTTTCTACTATTCTCTACTATTCTATAATTTTAACCAAACACAATTTTTTCTATTCCAGAAAATACCAACTTTTAAACGAAACACAATTTAACTTTTATACTTGATTATCCCGGAATAGCAAGCTATCACAGATATAAAAAAATTTATACCTCTTAAATTTATACCCGAACCAAACGGGGCCTAAGTGAACATATTAACTTCCTGCAAGCATCCAAGATAAATCGACAATATGAGAACATCAACTAAACAAAGGCACTTTGAGAGAACCATACCTTCTTTCTGTAGCCAATAACAGTAGAAAGAAGAACATGTTAGATCCGTATGCAAATTAATGCGAAATAACCTAAGAAACACATGTAAATTATTAGATAATCGTTCATCTATTTGAAAACATTATAAACGCTTATCGAAATCCATGCCTGATGAAACGTGTTCTCAGATTTTATCGTTTCTCAAACACCGACAATAAAATCGCCTGGATTGAATGTTTCCAAGTCTAGATTCGTCGTCTAATTAATTTTGCTCTGAATGGGGCAGGGCAAATTGACGGCAGGAATCCGACTCGGGACCACAACCCATTTATATTCCTTATATACTATGTTTAATTAGAGTCACATAAACCCTAATTAGACTTGTATTGGGTTTCTACACATTAATAACCCATACCCAATAGATGTTTCCAGAGCCCATATTAAATCACTTAATGACCATATTAAATTAGATAGCCCATAATATAATTGTAAATTTATATGTTAGCCCATATATAGAAAAAATTAAATCCAACAGAACAGAGTTCGTAGCTATGGTTTACAAGTTTCGAAGAAAGTGGGCAAATGAGCTTACAAACCAACGACACATAAATATACCAACATGGGCACAAAGGTAGAGAGAGGGGGGTGGGGGCAGAGCGCTGTCTGAGTGGGGGCGCTATTCTTAGCAGATAGACGGGCGGCGCGAGAGAGAAAGGCTAATAACACGAGAGGTGACTTATCTACGGTGACATTAATTGCTCGTGGAGAAGTTCCGCGATGGCATTAAATGGCCAAAGCCATAGTAGATCTAGATGTACAATGTAGATGTAAAGCAAAGAGGGAGAGAGCACCAACTCTAGGCAATTGTAGAGAGAAGCAACCATCTCCGTTATGGAGACGATTCCGCAGCGGCATTAAATGCTTGGATCCGTGGTAGATAGAGACGAACAATGCAAATCGGGAGCCAACAGGGAGAGAGTATGAACCCTAGGCAACCATAAGGTTTGGGCAGAGAGAGAGTGCAAAGATAGAAAAAATATACTGATATGAAGGACTCACACAGAAGAGGATGGGATAGGAAAAATGCTATCCTAAGGGACCCACGCCTCCAAAACCATGGAGGAAGAGAAAAGGCGAGAGAGATAAGGGGATGAGAGGTAAGAGAGATAGGAAAAATATATACTGGCATGAGAGACTCATACAAAAGAGGATGGGAAAGTAGAAACAATCCCCTTTAATGTGATTGTATAGATTGTAGAATTTTAGATGGTAGGAATAGTAGATTATCATGTATTAGAAGGTATTCTCATTTTATTCTCATTATGAGAATCATTAGTAGTTCATTAACGAAAAATATATTAGTTCTTAATAATCTCTCATCCAAGTTGTCACGCTCCGAACCCACTGATTGATCAATTCGGGAGCATGCACAGACTTCACGCAGAAAGGGCAAGCCACGCTCCACCCGAATGAAGTGGTCAGTTCCAATCACGCTTAATTAAAAGGAAGCGAAAGGATGCACAATATCAGAGTATAAAGGATAAAATATAAAAATATAATTTTATTATATTTATCGGTTTGGTTACAATAAGCAACAATTGAGCCCTCGGCTCAACAAAACAATAACCGAACGATACAGCACAAAGACGACCAGCTAGACTCCTAACTCCGCTGCTCGACTACGTTCTTGTCGTGATCGCGTGCCTTACCAACCGATCCGACACTTGAAATGAGTAAACTACAAGGAATGAGAACTAATTAAAGTTTCCAGTGGGTTCAATTACCGAGAAAGAATGTTCTACACTTACTTGATCTATAGGAGGCATCAACAAAAGCCAAATAGACAATAAGACAAATAGATAAGGAAAATAGTAAAGGTTAAAGAAATACTCCAGATGCCTCACCAACACCCAACCAAACCAACTCCTCAGCTCAAGTTCGCCGAACTCACTCACTTGCGCAATAGCCGAAAAGGGTCTCACCTTCCTGATCGGTTGACCTATATGAGCCCCAAGTGGAGGTCGAATCCTCGAACTGTATTCCTATCGGCGACCTGTACATTTATCTGGCGAAGTCGGTGAACCGTGCACTCCCCAGATTGGTTCTGGGTGCCAAGTAAGGTGCCAACGAGTTTTGCACTCATGCCACTTAGTTAAACAAATTTACCATCAGAAGAGTCGGGTTACACCCACGTCACCCTCTGTGGGTATTCCACCACATACTACATGACGCCTGGAGAACCGGGTTACACCCACGTCATCCTTCGGTGATTTTTTCACCATAAAATAACTAAATGGAAGGCCGAGTTACATCTACGTCACCACACCCATCGTTAGCTCTGTACACCCGTTTCCAGAGGAGTTGAAAGCATCGTCATACTACTTAGTCAAGCGCGCTCTCATGCCACACAATAGCCCGCAGGCCAACTATCCAACTCACAACATATCAGAGTATTTGCCTCTAGTCCTTCTTAGGCTACTCCTAAAATAGAGTCTACCAACTCTCACACTCAACCAAACCTTCGGTTCCACAACCTTATGGTTCTATCCTGAGGTTCACAAGCAAAATACACAAACACAGAGTCACTAACCGCTATGGTTCCAAACCTCAAGTCTCATGGAGTCAACACCATACTCCCTCCACAACCCAAACTTACAACAAAGGTAAGAAACTAACAGCAAGACAAATCTCAAAATAGTAGATAAGATAAGAGATCACCCCTACTTGATGATATCCCTCACTTTAGGCTGAAGATATGCTGAAGGCTACACTCGGTTGCTTGAATCGCCGAAGTACGCTCCTTCAGGCACAAGCCGATTCGAGGAAGAGGTTCTCGAACTCCACAGTATAAGCTTGCCTCTCACAATGCTCAATAGAATTTTCTCTCAGTAGATTTGCTCTCAATACTATTTATACAGGAAACCAGTTGTATATAAAGGGGCCATAAGTGACAGTGCAATGCTGGCTAAGCGGTGCATGGTTGACAGAGTTGAGTGCATGGCACACCACTCTAGCTATCCTCATAATAAAAATTTCAAGTGTTAGCGCAATTTTCGGCGCCTGTCCCATCACCAATAGGATCCATTGACTTATATATGAGCTGATAGCGCTGGCGTGAACCGAAATGTCGTCTCCGCATCGCCGCAGGGCATTCGACTCCTCACAAATCGGTTCAGCTCAACACAACTGATTCAGCTCACTACACAAGTGGATTGATAATTTAGTAATATATTTGTCATTTCTAATATAAAATATATAATATTTCTAAAATATTACAACTTTTGAACCAAACGTTTTTTTATAGATTTATATATGAAAAATATTTCTTGTACACCCGAAATCGGGTGTACATCTTACATCCCATCCATTTTGAGATGTGGTAAATTTTACCGATCACTTCTAAGTGACCAGTGAAGAAGTCCCCATCCATCGTCCCTATCAAAAGATGGATGGGATGTACATCGTACACCCGATTTCGAGTTACGGGTAGCATTGCTTTTTATATATATTTTAGGAGCAATGCTAGATATACACTCAAAAGTGGGTGTACATCTTACACCCCATCTATCCAAAAGTACGGATTTCTTCATCCATCACTTCAAAGTGATAAGTAAAATTTATCTCATCCTTGGGTGGAGTGTAAGTTGTACACCCCATATCCCAAATGGGATGTACACTTAGCATTTTTCATATTTTAGTCCACTCATTACAAGTAACATTGCTCATATACATTACAATATAGGCTATATGCTAGTTTAAATTAGACCCCACAACTATATGTTGTTTTTAATTAGATCCCTCAAAATTATTATTATTTTTTTGACTGAGATTCTTATTTTTAAACATTTTAAAATTAAATAATTCCAATGAAATAAATTAATTTTTTTATCAAATTAAATTATTTTAATTATTTTTAGTGAACAAGAGTAGAATAATTAACTGTTAATAGCTGAGAGAACTAAATTTAATAAAAATTTTAACAAAAGCAAATAGAATAACTTAATTTTCTAAAAAAATCAGTAAGGATGCGTTTAGTTGGCCGTAAAATATATTAAAAATTATTTTTCGGCTTAAAAAATTATTTTTTGTGTATTTACTTAGTTGTAATTATTTTTTTAAAAAAAAAATTATTTTTACAAATTTGAAAAAAATAAAGTGTTCAAAATTTTTTCTTTATTTAATTTTTTTCACCGAATCAAACAAATATATATATTTTTTTTTAATCAAGAAAATATTAATAAAAAAATTATATTTTTTTCCATCAAAATATTTTTTTCACATGTTTACATTCAACCAAACACCCACTTAATTAAAAGGAGCTGCGGGCTTACTTTCACACCTAAATTGTAGAGCAGAATCGTGGACTTGAGACGTTTCTACACGGGAAACGGATCGGCCGTATCTGTGCCCTCGCCCTACTTTTTTTTACTCTTTCTCATCCTTCCACTCTCTCTCCGCCGTCTGCGTAGCTTCGAATCGAATCGCTCGAGATCGAGATCGAGAGAGAATGGGTTTTACGAAGGATCAGTTGCTTGCTCGTCTCCAGGTTTCAATTCCATCTCCTCCTCTCGTTTCGATTCATAGTAGAATATATTATCCTGATTTTATACGTTTAATTCATATTCGTTTTAGGTATTCCGGATTTTCTGAGGATTTTTAGTGGAATCGTGATGGTTAGAACTGTTTTTAATCTATCTTGTTGTGTGATCGAGTTAATTCCTAAGTTTGAGTGGGTTTAATGCTTCATGATGCTGAATTAACCTAGATATATATAGTAAATGTGCTGTTCAATTGGTATCGAAGGGCAAAATAAGCTCTTTGTTTACATGAGAACTCATTTTTGGCCATTACAGTTGTAGATAGTTTAATGCATGAATTGCAAATAAGGAATGCTACTATATGTCTTTGCTTGGTATTGTAGTTTTTTTTTTTTGATTTACAAAAAATTCTGTATAATTGGATGTGCCACAAAGCCGAAAAGGCATCTTCTTCAAGCACCCAATGAATCAAAAAAAAAGAAAAAGTGCACTTCTTTTATTAACACCTCAAATAATTAATAGGTGATCGTGCTATTTTTGTCATTTGTAGGAGCTGAATATTGATTTTACATGCTATGATCATCCGGCTGTGTTGACGGTCGAAGCTCAGGTTAGTATGTAAAGTTTGTTTTCACTCATTTCTGCTTCGTTAGATCATCTCACTTGCTTGAAAAAAACACTTTCATGCTCAGGCAAATTATGTTGGGCACTTGGGAGGTGCATTGAGTAAAAATCTGCTATTGAAGGTAAATATTCCTGTTCAAAATGACAAGAAATGTGCAATTTATAATATCTATAACCAAGAATTTGTCTTTCTGAAATCTTGTCTCGATGTCTTTTACTTGCAGGACAAGAAGCACAGACTTTATATTGTTTCTGCTCTTGCAGGCACAAAAGTCGACTTAAAAAGTAGAAAATTTCTTTTACCTTCTTAATTCTGGATAAATGATTTCATTATTTAAGTTGGGCATGCTGTTAATTACGATTGACCTTTTTTTAACAAACAGTACTATCGCAAAGGCTTGGTTTGGGAAAAGGAGGTTTACGAATGGCCCCAGAGGAATCATTACAAGAAGTACTTCAGGTGGTTATCCCTAATATATCCTGTAATATCAGATTTTTCATGACAACCAATTTATTATCTGCATATATTAATTTTATATTTTATGAATTAGATATTTACTCTGTTCTTTAAGTTATCAACTATCCTTTTCTATTTATTTTTAGGTGCCACTGGGCTGTGTTACTCCATTTGCGGTAATTAATGAATCTTCAAGGTATTCCTTTCTTCTTCATTGTCACATTAGATATCTTATGCACAATAGTGTTTATCAATATTTCAACCATAATCACGTCAGAGTTTACTTGGCTAGAAATGCTAGTTTAATTATGTGAATCTTTAAATTTTTATGTTTATGTGACTCTTTAAATTTTTATCAGTTTACATGTACTCTTTTCTGCTAATATTTGTAACAATGGCAACCCTCAAATATGACGTAAGTAGACATGTCGGATCACTCATGACCAGCAAGTTAATGCTTCTCTTAGATATTTACCATCAACAATTTTTCCTGTGAAATTGTTTACCATCAACAACTTTTCCTGTGAAATTGCAGAATAGAGAATCGTGAAAATAATCTATGCAAGTTCGTATGAACTTGATTGTTACAGGTGATAGTACATGATGAAAGGAAGCTAGTAATCTAAAAGGACATGCAAAAATATAGAATTTCACAATTAAATCAAGTTTATTGTACTATATGCTGCCATAAAAAGATCATGCCAATTTTGTAATAACTGCATACAAGGTTTCAGTAGCTGCGTTCAATAGAAAAAACTTAAAATCTGAAATGAAAGCTAACCTTGTATAGATGATTACTTGGTTGAGCCATGGAATTGTGGGTGAAGTCATGGTTGCATTTCCTTTGAACTTTATTTGTGTTAGCTTGTGAAGGTGATCCCTGAGATGATAAGTTTTTGGTTACTTCAATTTTGCTATTTTTAGTATGCTGATAAGTTGCTAGTTCAGCATATAGTATGTTCCTGATGCTGTTCCCCATGGACATGTGCAGCACTGTTTCACTGCTGTTGGATCGAGGTTTTAAAGCTCAAGAGTGCTGCTACTTCCATCCACTCACAAATGATGTGACGATAGGTATCACTATTCTCCACTTTATGCTACTTCCATCCACTGTTCCTCCTACATGCTTATTTCCATATGCTTGTTTCTGTGTGTACATTTCCCGCTCATTTCCACTGCGGTATGCATGACTATATATACATCCATGCAGGTAGTAGAATATGTTCTACCTCCATGGCTTACCAGATAATATTAGTTTTATTTGTCCTTTCTTGCTTCTTAAGCAAGTTTTCTGTCAATTTTTTCTGCATTTATTATTAGTCTCTCTCCTGATTCTTCGTCTTAGTGCTTGAAGTTGCAGTCAACTTTTCATAGCTGTCAAAATGATGCCATTTTTAGTATCGTTGCACCACTTGAGTTTGTAACTCTTGTGTCTCTGATTTTTTTATTGATGTTCGCTTCACGATATATTCATCTCTGCTTTCCTAATTTGTTGCAGCAGTCATACTCTGTTGATGACCTGTTCCGTTACCTATGCATTTTATATGTTTGCAAATGTGAATGCAAGTGAACTATTCAACATTTAAATAGCTTTTTTTATTGGCCCTTCGGTGAGCTGCTGATGCATTATCTTTTGTTACATGACTTATTGTAGCTCTCAGTGCAAGCAACCTCGACAAGTTTCTGGTATCAGTTGGAAGAGACCCGGCTTATGTAGACTTGGAGGTGATTTAAGTTTAAGTGAAAATATTTTGTCTTCCTTCTCCAAAGAGAATAAACGGCAATTGATATTTTCCTTATAGGCTTCCCCGGTGGTAGGTAAGGACCATCCGCCTGATCTTTCATCCCTTGTTCCATCCGGACTTCCCAGTTTGCCGGAATCAGTAGTAGAGAATGATACTCCTGCTCAACTTTCTGCTCAAAATAATGTGCCTAAGGAAAAGAAGCCAACACATCCTCCAGGTGAGCCACAATGTCGTATACATCCTTGTAATATCTTTACAAGAACAGTTAATATCTGCAACTTAGTAGCTTTCTCATTCTGTATTTGTCTATGCAATTCATATTGTCCGAGAATGTATATTTTATTAGCTGTAATATTCTAGTGAACTATTTTGTCAGCTTGATGAAATGCTATGCATCTTTTGGACATGCTTTTCTGTTACATTTAAACAGAAGCCTGTAATCAACCCAATGTTCGAAGCTCAACTACCAAGAAAGCAGAATGCACAACAGATCCGCTGGCTGAAGCTACAGATATTGAGAAATTTGTAAAGGAAATCTTGGAAAAGATCTCCCCTGTATTTGTGACAGAGGTAAATAGTGATTGTGCATATCTCTTGGCTTTTCATCTTTGTCAGATTTCAAATCCATCTTTCTTTGTTGGACCAAACCGTGCAGATGACAAAGAATTTGAGTATAGAAACAGATGAACTTTCTGAATCTTCAATATTAGATGGAGTTAAAAGACGTATCACTTCCGATTTACAGAGCATGGCAGTAAGTGTTCATGTATATTAAGATTTGATATATGATAATAGTTAGCAATAATTCTTCTGCTTTTCCATTTCTTCATTATTTTTTGTGTTGCAAATTTTCTGCTCAATAAAGAATACATACTTAATAGTATATAAAATGAAAATAACTGACCAATCACTGGTTCAAATTATGCTATTATAATATATCTGCCTTATTTAGTGCAGCCACTTTATGTTTTCAATCCTCTGCTTATCACCATGGCTGTAAATTACATCAATGCGTATGACTTTTACCTAAGGATTCAAGTATCCATTGGCACGGTCCGTATCCAACGTGCCGTATCATGCCAACAAGATACCGACACGATACAACTCCCGTGCCGATGGCATAGCTGAAAATTCTGTTTTCTTTAAATTACTAAGTAATTTTTTTAATAAAATTCAAAAAAATTGATAAAGATACATATAAGTAATTAACAAATTTTGTTGCGAAAGAAAATAAATATTTCATGCCATTATGTGTCGGCACACATGTATTTTTTGTGACCGGCACTCATCGGCACCATTCAATACGCATCGTGCCGAGTTGTGCCGGCAAGTTTTTGGCACGACCCCGTGCCATGGCACTTAAATCATTCTTTTTACCAGATCTAAGAAATAAATCCCCATATAGATACAAATGTCTATCGTCAGTTCGACTTTTCGATTGTTTTAGCTCATTCAAATTTCCTTTTTTGTTTGTATCCATCATGGCTCTTAACTACCTTTGCACTAGGCGGTTTCTTGAATGCCAAATATTGCATCCTCTCAAACTTTTAGAATAATTTCTCGTATTAAAGTGCTTTTATATTCCAATTACTTGTCCTTTGGATTGATCCTTTTTTTTTTTTTTTTTTTCATTCTCAATATCATATACCTTTACCAAGCGCTCGCATGCTTAATCATAACTGCCATATATTTTCCTTTTGTTTAGTAATTTTTTATCTGACAAATGACAAAATGACTGCAGATGATTTTGAAGAACGCAGCATACACCGAAGGATTTCATGCAGGTTTTGAAGCCGTGATTCATTCAGGTCTAAAGGGCCGGTCTCCTCGGAAATAAGCTAATGAACAAAAGGCACAAGAAAGTAATTTATCTAGTTATCATATTACGTCGAGGAAATCATCATGATTTTGAAACTTTACGTCATCACAAATCAAATACGACTTTCATTTCTTCATTTCCTGTTAGACCTCATTTGTGATCTCTTCCATTTGCCATCTTGTATATTTATTTATGAAGCTGGTTCCAATTTTGGTGGGTAAGGGTTCCTCGATACATTCATGATATTTAAGATGATACTGGAATGAAGCTCGAAATTTGAAATTTGAAGTTGTTTCTTCTCTTTGCTTTGAATATTTTGTTATTTCCTGTGAATTGTTGATTAGATAAATCGAATCTTGGAAACACTGCTAGTTTTTGGATGCTTAGTTTAGTTAGAGAAAATGAACCAAGTTTGTGGAGTGAAAACTGCAGGTTTGTAACTGGCTAAACATGTCTTGAACAAGCAAACATAAGTGGAAAAAAAGGACATTGTTACTTCTAAATGCTTCGGCTGTTCTATCGTGCTGCGCTTACATTAAGCCATTAGCAAGTACAGTTAACTTCCAACACATTTGTTTGGCTGATAAACAAAACAATTAGAATAACTTGGAACTCCTCAAACCTAACACTATTAATAATTTATTCTCCTTCCTCCTGTGAGGGAGCCATCTCATAGGACTAAGCGTATGAAATCCTAACGGATGCCAAATCCGGTAACTCACCTTCAGAGAATATGAGGTCTGCGTCATCTGCAAGATGCTCGTCGCCGTTGAGGTATTGGATTTCCTGCTTCATGCTCGGCCTGACCTCCGGAACCGATTGGCAGCAGACCAACCCTAACTTGAGCACCAACTCCATCTCTTCCTTGCTGTAGCATTTCTGAAGCCTCCAGTCTGCAACATGTAGGAGCTCGCCCTTCTCTTGACACTCTCTCACCCAATCCACCAGATTCAACTCATTTGGGGGTGCCTCAGACTCTATCGGCCGTCGGCCACAAGCCACTTCCAAGAGCAGTACATTGCTCGCCTTGATGTCTCGGTGGACCACCACCTGCTCCCATTCCTCATGCAAGTAGGGAATTCCCGCAGCAACGCCCTTGAGGATCTTGAACCATTGCTGCCAGCTAAGTATTGTACTATTTTTACCGTCGTCGAAGAGGAGCATGTCGAGGCTCCCCTTGGGCATGAACTCGTAGACGAGGAGAAGGTCTTCATTCCGCTTGCACCACCCTTTGAGCTCAACCAGGTGCCTATGTCTCATCCTCCCTAAGCTTGCGATCTCTGCGATGAATTCTCTAATCCCTTGTCTAGTATTGTTCAAGATCTTCTTTATGGCCACTTCCTCTCCAGTGTGCCTTAGCACTCCCTTGTAGACGTGCCCGAAGCCACCATGACCAAGGAGCTCCGTCTCTTTGAACCCCTTAGTTGCTTTGTAAGGGTCCTTATATCGAAATCTGTGGGGGTAATCAAGCTCCCAATCCTCAACAGTCTCCGCGAGTTTCGCTCTTTGCTTTAGATAAAAGAAGATGGAGATCACCGCGCCCACAACGATCAACGTAGCAATAAAAGTTATCACTCCAATATTGATTGTCAAGGCCTTGGAACTGGAATTTGAAGACGAACTAGCACTCGACGGCTGAGGAATCAACAATCGAGAAATATCAAGAGGTGCGGCCATTCCGTTAGTTCGGAAGCTCCAACCCAAGATGTAGTGTGAGCTTACAATTTGTTCGGTTGGAGCAGAGAATCCAACATACATATGCTCTTTGAAAATCGGCAAGAGATCGATGGCGTATGATATGAGGGGGCTGTGGGGTTTCGGGAGGGAGAGAGGAGCAATGGTCACATTGAGGACCTTCATGTCGCCACTGTAGTCTATCCACGCCTGAATTGGTTTCCCCATTTCTAATTCCAAATCAACCTTCTTGGAATCATTTGAATAACAGCAGAGTTGAGATATTCGAGATGATGCTATTTATGTCAATCCCCACGTGATTGTCGTTCGTCTCGTTGAACTTCCCAGGGATATAGGCTGTGTCAAATTCGACGGAATCGGCTTGAGGGAGTATTTTTGATGGCGACACGACGAGGGTCAAGCCGGTGCCACCGCCATCACCTTCAATGGTGATGATGTCAAACACAAAAAATCGTGCTGAAAGAAAGCGCAGTTAGGCCACCGTGCTGATTATCATCGAGAGCAAACGTACGGGAGAGTAGAAGAAGGCATGACCCATGACACTACTAGTTTCATTGGTGTGCCGAATCGTGCCATCGTTTGTGATGCGCGCGTAGCCATCCAAGCTTAGATTAGAAGCTCTTTTGAATCCGTTGAAGACGAATTCATCACTCGAAGACCGAGCAGAGGGAGCAACGAAAAGAACAAGGCAAAAAAGAGCTACGCGGCTAAACATGCTTTTGAGCAGACAGTGGAGAATGGTAGAACTACTTCCAATCCTTTGGTGAACTTGTCAAGTTGCAGCCTACAGCAGTTGATGCATGAAGATTTTACAAGTCCGAGATCTTCATTTCTTTGTGAACTGCAGTCATATGTTGTAGGAAGTCAACATCAGTTTAATGAACAATAGTACGGTGGCAAGAACCTTGGCAATTGCTACCTTTAGGAAGGCACAAAGAAGTAAATTTTGGATTCAACGAGTAAATGATCATCATACTTCGTTCTTTCGTCCAACGAAGCCTAGACCCTAACATCTATTCTGCTTCCACGAAAAGGAACAAAAAACAGAACACGCGCGCGCGCGCGCACGTGTGTAGTCTGCTTATTATACAATCGATAGCGCAAAGCGTCTGGTGCTACCAAAATTTTCGTCGTTAGATTTTGTACCCCTTGATCATTTTCACCTTAGATCATACTATTTTACCAACCACCTACTAAATCCTAGAGATCCACTATAATCATAATATCTTTTTCACCCCTTATATTATATTATTTCATCAACCGCCCACTAAATTTTAGGAGCTCACTACCATCGTAATATCATTTTCATCATTTAGATTATACTATTCCGCCAACCACCAGCTAAATTCTAGAGGCTCACTATCTTTCTAACCGCACATCTTCTTATCCATAGGTTAAAAAACTAATAGTGGGCACCTAGAGTTTAGTTAGTGGTTAGTAAAACAGTATGATTTAAGAAGTGAAAATGGTCAAAGGGATAAATTTTACAGCAAAATTTAATAATATCAAGTGCTTGATGGTATTAACAGCATAGTAGTTGGACTATATATATATATATATATATATATATATATATATATATATATATATATATATATATATATATATATATATATATATATATATAGTTAGGCCGGAATATTATTAATAGTACAAAGTTATTGGTGCTATTAAGTTTTTAATCTTTGGATTAAAAGATGCGTGGTTGAGATGATAGTGGGCCCCTTGGGTTTAATAGGTGGTTGGAAAAATAGTAAAATCTAACAGGTGAAAATGATCAAAAGGGTTGATCTAAGGTTAGAAAACTTGATAGCACCAATAACTTGGTACTATTAATAGTATAGTAGCCGGACTATATATATATATATATATATATATATATATATATATATATATATATATATATAGTAAGGTTTATATATTTTTAAAAACACAAGCACAACTATGCTTGTAATTTTTTTACCATTAGATTTGCATTGAGATTCGTACTATTGTACTTTCTCTTTCTCTCTCTTTAGTTGACTTAACAGCAGCACAATTCTCAATGTAAATTCAATGGTAAAAGTTTAACAAGTATTGTTGAGTTTGTACTTTTGAAAGTATGTAAGCCCTACCGAGTTATCGTCTCATCTAGGACCAACCTCAGCCGAGTGAAAAATCGGACCGCCTCAGCCGAATGACCAAAGAGGCGAGACCAGGGTCAACTCTCGACTGATCAAGTCGCAAAAGGATAGACCCTGGAAGGAAAGAGTATGAGATCCGGGCGCGAATCTCGTAACAAACTCTGAAATGGCAAAGCAACGCCTAGCATTGGAAAGCGCCGAAATTCACACTTCAGTGCGCCGATTAGGGAATGAACATAGACGGAAAACAGCTACCATCCCATTAAGAAGAATCGACTCAAAAAGAAGTAGTTGAGAGAAATGCGAGGATTCCCCTTATATCACGCCGATTACCAAAATTGGCGATTATACACAGAGTTCGTAAATGTATAAATAAGCGAACCATCCAAGAATAAGAGGTCCTACAACCTCGTAAGCCAGTGACCACCCCTACTTTTTACTACTTTCCTAGATAGCCTTTCATACCTACAATTACTGCTTTCCTTACCGCTTTTTCCAGGAGTAGACTTACTTCTAATCGATTTTCTGTTACCCCTTGTAACTCCTTTTCAAGCAATATAATTTCAAATCGACTATTCGGTCGTGTCAAATCCTTATCCCTGAATCCTAGTTCGGCTCCTCTAGGTCGAACTCTGTTTGCCTCCAAACTCCAGTTCGGCTAATTTAGACTGAACTCTCTCAAGAGTTTGATTGAGAAGAACCCAGCGGAACAAATCCCTCCTCGGCCCGATCGCTTAATCTTTTTGGCACGCGGCGCATCATATTCAGAGGGTCACCCCAAGAGCTGATCGCGAACCGAACCTAGTCAAAGGTCAGTGCAATATTTCAGCCCAGCAACAAATAAATTAAAATTCATTAACTAAGAGAAGAATTATGTATGACTCCTTACTACAATAGAGTAGTTTCAACTCGGGTCCTCTTCTCTTATTTTTTATAAACTCAAAAGACTATTCTCTATTCTCTTTCGTATGCAAACCCTGACTTAGCTCTCCCGGGCTCAAGAGAATTACGTACTACTTCTCAAAGCTTCACTCTTAATCCATTATATAATGCATTAATTAGAACGTACCACGTACCTAATTCTAATATAATTAAAAATTCTAATCTAATTAATATTTAAATCTTAATTAATTTATCTTCATTATATTTAAATAATAATTCTAATTTAATTAAAATTTAATTATAAATATAATCAAATCCTACCGGTATTGTTTGTATCCTTTGTACATGAAGTAACTCAATCAATGCGAAGGGTGCATCAAATATTGGCTAATAGTTTGATGGTTGGTAGTTGAGATGCTAAATTTAAAATATATATTTTTTATATTTTTAGCTGAGTTCATTTTTAAAAACAAATGAACCAAATAGATAGCTTACTACTACCTTCCTCTCAAAACAATAAAAATAAAAATAAAAGTATTATCTAAATCCCTTTAAAATCGCCTTGGTATAAGAATTAAACCTAATTTTTGAGTGTACATGAAGTAATATTCTCAATATTTTTATTCATTATTACGAATAAACACTTTATTTTTGATATTTACATAATAATCTCTTGTGGCATATGTATGGTGGTGTATCAGCTAGAAGTGTACTTCTACTCATCTCTTACATTGTTATTCAATTACAACTTAAGGCCATATTACCGTGTCACCAAATCATAAACATCGCCACCGTTGATCTTCTATTGATTTCTCACATTGAATCGTGATCGTACAATTTCTGATGCCTCAAAAGCCTGCAGAGAACATATATTCGGTGCCGACTCCTCCATTCTTGCTCAATATTCCCCATCCACCTGCTATGTTTTGTGCAATATTAAGTATAATATTTAATATGCCGAGGGCTGCTATATTTTTATGAGTATAAAATCTTTCGTACTCATAAATTGTCTTTGATAATGAAACTTTCTAGAGCATTTGAAATTTTTAGAAAATAAATTTCATAATTTTTTAAAATTATAATAAAATTTATCAAATGAATATAAAATAAAAGTCAAAATTGAACGACCTCTTAAAATAAGAGTATCGAATTCTTCAACTTAAAGATCGAAGTTATTGATCTTTATCTAGATAATGAATAAAATTTTTTAAGAAAAATTCAATTAATTTTGATTTTTTTTCACACGGTTAAATCAGCAAGAATCATGTACCAATCGTTAAAAATTATCAATTTTGATATCTTTCGATCATAAAGTAAATAATATCAAAAATTATAGAATTTAATTTTTATAATTTTTAAATATTTTAAATTATATTTAATGATATGGATCGTCGATTCGAAAGGTATATCATCCAAAATGATTTATGAGTAAAAAAACAATAGTATTTATAATAGATATCTAATTTATTTCTAATTCTCAAAATTACCCATTTTGTTTCCAAATTAATTTGTCCCAAGAAAATATAATTTTTTTTTAATATACACCTACCCTTGAGGATTTATGAAAAAGATTTGGATTTTTAGAGCGTATTTTAGAAAAATAGAAGGTATATTTTAAAAAACTAAATAGTAGTAAAGGATATATAAAAAATTACCCCACAATATGTGATTTGAATTATTTTTTTTAAAAAAAATGGTAATTTGCTCTGCTAGTCCTTTTAACTCAAGTTTCATTTTGGCCCTCAAACCTTTGATTTCGATATTCAAGACCTAATAAAATTTTAATTTTTGTCCCTAAATTTTCAACAGCCTTTTATCTTAGTCTTTAGATTAAAAATTGTTGTTTGCATTTAGCCCACTTATTTTTTATATATTTTGAAATTGTCGTTTCTTTATTAATCTCATACTTTCAATTCAGTGGTCCAATTTTTATATATAAAAAAAATTATAACTCGAGAAGTAGTAGAGTAGAAAAATACAATAGAAACAATAATTGAAAATATATGGCACACAGATCTACAGATGCACTAGGTGTAGGCAGATTTTAGGGAACACTAACATGGAACACAAAAGTTCAAAAACCAAAATAAAACTTGACTAAAACTTTACCCTGTTTGCTGTTTGGTTGGATAGAGGGGAAACAATTTTTTTTTTTTTTTTTTATTCCTAAATTCTTGCCGAACAACAGAAAAAAAATTTAGGAATAAAAGTTTAAAATATTTTTTGTTTAATGGGTTATTTCAGAATAACTCGTTAAGTTCTATTCCACCTCCCCCGAAATAAGATTTATATGTACAGGTAATGAATAAATTTTTTTTTTTTACTTTAGCTTATCGGAGACTATATTTTTTAAAATATACTATTTACTAATTATGTTTACTAATTTTGTTTACTAAAATATACTATAAAATATAAAAAATTATTTTATATTTTGCTTACTAATTATTATTTACTAAAATATACTAAAATATATATATATAAGGTAAGGGGCAAAGTTGGTATTTTAATAAAAAATTTATCATCTTTTTTCACTATTCTTTGCTATCTCATAATTTTAACCAAACATAATTTTTTTTATTCCAGATAATACCAACTTTTAAACCAAACGCAATTTAACTTTTATACTTGATTATTCCGAAATAATAAGCTATTTCAGATATAAAAAAATTTATACCTCTTACATTTATATCCTAACCATGCAATTTACCCATTAAAACAAACTCCATTAGGTGCTTAATTGCAAGCATAAAGAAGTTACTTAATTATTTAGTGTTTAGAATTACTTTTGGGTTAACTGCCTAATTGTATTATCAAAGAAGGTAAAAAAAAAAAAAAAAAAAAAAGAAAGAGCTGAGTTAAATTTTACTTAATCTTGTTGCTTGAAAATATACATGAACTAATTTTATACCCCTCTAAGAAATTTAAAACTTAGGCATAAATATTTTTGGGACAATTTGGTGAAGCCCCCTTAGAAATTCGGAACAAATAATTGCAATACTAATCTCTATTTCATCTTTGACCATTAATTCATGTATGATGCCAAATTTTGCAACTACTATTTATAGATAATTAGAAACTAAACAGAAAGAAATTAAAAACAAAAAAGAAAAAAAGAAAAAAAAAAAGTTGAGTGACTTAACTGAAGAACTGCTAGCTAGAGAATAAAGAGAGAGCGCCACCAGGAATAATAGGCTGAAAAGAATTAGTAGTTTAGCAAATTTTAGAAATAGAATAGAAAAAAAAAAATGCATAACCACAGTTCAGATTCAAATCTTAATTATGTCGAATAGCAGATATATTCCTACGAAGTTCAACTTTTCATATTTATCTTTTTAAAAATTTTAGTTGTTCATAAATATCTCTATGGTTTATTACCGTTAGTTTACTATTTATTTTTTAACAAAATATATATAAAATGTCAGCTTTGTCCTTTTAAACATGTCTAATTGTTAAAATAATACAAAAATATTTGTAAGGATAAAAAAATAAATTTATCTCACTAACTAATCAAGATTAAGTATTTAATCTATGATTAATTATATTTTTCTAAGGAACATTGACGGTATGGACATATATAAATAAATTAAAAATTTTTAATAAATAAATATAAAAAATTAAATTTTATAAAAATATATCTGCTATGCTATTCGATATATTTACAGAAAACTATATAAAATTAATCCTAATTTAAAAGCTTCTTCTTCCTATTTTGTTCTATTTTCAAAGATTAAATCCCTCTATGGAGGCACAGATTTGTCTCCATTGCGCAGGCTATGATTTTCGCAAGGTTTGATTCTTGTGCCAGAAGTTTCACCTACCCTCTTTACTCCTCCCTTCTACCACTCCTCCCTTCTACCATATTTACTATATATATATATATATATATATATATACACACACTGTGATGAGCTATTCATTTTTTCTACACCTCTGTTAATTTTGCAAGATATTATAATTTTGATACACTATAGTATTAAAAACATAATAATATTAATTACATCTAATTTAGATAATTTGATTGTTTTTTGCTACAAAATATTTATTTAAATTACTTAATTTTAAAATTCTAATTTTAGATAGATATATTTCTAATTTTAATTCTAATTTTATATTAGATTGGGTTAACGAGAGGGGTATTTTTTACATGATTGAATTTATAACTATATATCCACTATTCTTCTTTTTCTATTTTGTTCATCTAAATACTATTTTTTTATACCAAATAATAGTTTAATTTTCATCTAAACAAAAACTTAGTTATATATGAATTTGTATCTATCCTACAAATAAGTTATTTTTATTTATATCCGTATCAAATGATATCTCAAAAGTTTACTCTAATTTCACATCATCTTTATTAGAGTTTCAATTTTAATAATTCGGTTTTCAAAAATTTGTTCAAAAAATAATTAAGTTTTTCTGTCAAAAATAATATAAGATCGTCTTCTTAAGATTTCGTCGACATGATAATATTTCGAAAATGCAATGGATACAAAATTGTCAATATTTTTTTTTTTTTTTTTTGCTCGCGGGCTATCTCACTGTCCATTTAATGACAAAATATATTCCATCTCTATCAAATCAGCTATCGAATGTGCGAAATGATATATCGCACCATCGATACAATCATAAGATGATCTTGTGTGTAGAAAATTCCACACAATGAGCTATATTAAAAGCACTCCCTAACTTTTTGATGTTGAAAATAACAAATGTAGATTATCATGTATACATAATCATAAGCTTAGAATTAGGCTAAAAGGTTGATTATCCCTTCAATATTCACTTAACTCCCAAAAAAAAAAAAAAAAAAAAGAAGGTATTTAACCCCTCTAAATAGAATAAAAATATGTAAAAGAATTGCTGCATTAAAATTAATATAGTTAATAATGAATATAAGAATTAGAATGCGAGATTAATGAAAAATAATAATAATAATAATAATAATAATACAAACGGCCTAAATACAACACGTGATATGTTTACTCTTGCTAAACTGGAAATTCTTGGCATGTATTTGAGATTGGAATCAAAATTCAAGTAAATAAATAAATAAAGTTGCGTAATATCTTGTATTTTGAAGTTGGATATGTAATATCTTCTTTTCCACAGAATTCAATATAAGATGGTGGTGGGAGCTAACACGGAATTAGAATGCAGAAGCAACCCATACAATCTAATTTCTGGGTTTTAGATGTGCTTTATAGAAGGAAAGAGAAGAAGAAAAAACAGAATGAGACAAGAACGAAGGAGCTAAAGATCGTCGAGTCATTACCGCCGGGGCCACCGTAGAGATCATCTTCGACCTCGTCGCCGCGGCGGCGATCGTCGTCCCACCGCGGCCACGCGTCCCAAAACGGCCAAAGGAAACCGAGGGGGTTCCACCGCGGCTGATCACGGCCGCCGCCGTTGCCGCTTTCGTTCGAACCGCCGTCGCTTCTCCTTCCCCTCGGGGGGTCGCTGCTGCCGCCGCCGCCGCCGCCGCCGCCGGGGAGCTGGAACCGGCAGACGGGGCACGAGTTGTGGAGCCTGAGCCACGGGACGATGCAGTCGGAGTGGTACACGTGGTTGCACGGCATCTCCCTCGCCTCCTCGCCGAGCTCGAACTCCTCCTTGCACACCGGGCACTGCGAGCCGTCGCGCAGGTGCGCCTCGGCGATGAGCACGCTCGGCAGCGCCGCGATAGCCGCGGACGCGGCGGGCGGGGGGCCGGGGCGGTCGTTCTGCGTGAGCTCGTCGATGAGGGTGTTCAAGTTCGGGCCGGTGAAGTAGTTTCCCGGGTCGACGGCCGGAGGGACGTCGTCGGAGCGGCGAATCACCGGCTGCGGCGGAGGCGGCGGCGGAAAGAGGCGTTGGCGAAGAGGAGGAAGTGAGGAGCGGTCGGCGGGGTTTCCGAAGACGACCCACCGGCCGCCGCCTCCGCCGCCGCCGGAGGTGGGGATGTCATCGGAGTGAAAATGGGGGCCGGCAGGGAATTGGCGGAGGGGGCGGGGGAAGGGGGGGAAGTGATCGATCTCGTGGAGGAAGCGGCCGTAACATCGGGGGCAGAAGACGTCGGAGGACGGGAAGGAGATGATGCGGAGGGCGCGGCGGCACCCGTAGCACCAGTAGAGCCGGCACGTCCTCCTCCGATCGTCGCCGTTGAACGACATTTTTTAATTTTTATTTTCTTCCTTTGGCTAGTTTTGTATTATGTAGGACGTGAGAGAAAAAGGAGCTGGTGAGGGGTTACATAAACATGGTATATAGTGGGTGGTGATCATGGGTTGTACGTAGATGCAGTTTAGGGTGGAAAGAATAGCTTTGCCAGAAGCAGAAAGCGATTCTGTGGCGGGTTGTAATATAATCAAATCAGTGCCTTCGGCTGTAGAGTTTTGGTTGCTTGCCGCCGAAAGCATCCAAGAGGTGGAAGAAGGTAACGGGGGAGGAAAGAAGAAGGCAGGAGAAACTTCAAAGAGAGAGCTTCTTGGTCGGGATCTTAAGATTCGTGCTCCAGCCGCGTAGCCTTTTGGGCCCATTTATTGTTGGGCCCTAATAAACATTGAAGAAAATAGCCCAATGTAATTGGGCGTGGTCCTTTAGTTCATTCCTGGACCAGGCTCACGAGAAATTATTACAGGAGAAAACTTCCTGAGTGAACAATGTAGAAGAAGTGCTTCATTACAATTCCATGCCAAGGTTAAAAGTCTTAGTTTTAAGTGCATGTGCGTCACTGACTCGCCAACAATTTTGAAACATTTTTGTCAAAAAGAATTTGATTTTCAATAAATCTTAGCTACGTTCAGCTAAAATCTGTGGATACAGCTGGATTTCTCCAATCCAAATCGAAACAAGTCCAAATCCATTAGAGGGGATGATAACAGACTGCAGAACTATAATCGTTCTCAACAAACACACTAGCAAATCATCTAATCCGCTAGAAAAAACCACATGAGACACAAATAATTAAGCATTGGAGGTGGAAGTTTGCTTTGTCATGTGAGAGATGAACAAATCTAACACAAGTGTTTAAAATGGATCCATCGGAATTCTGAATAACTGATAAACATAATTTATTAGCTCAAGAACTGCAACTAGAATCAGGAATGCTCAAGCTTCATATAGCCTATGCAATAAAACTAGTGCCAATCAACTGCCTAATCCCCCTCATTATTTTCTCAGCCTCTCCTTCATCCTCTCAACTGCGGCCCTTAGTGTTCCCTCATCCTTGCAAAACGTGAACCGAACCAAATTCTTTCCTTCCTCCGGGTTCAGGTAAAATACGCTAGTCGGAATCGCAACCACGCCCACTTCCTGAATCAAATACTCACAGAATGCGACATCGTTTTCGAACCCAAAGGGGGTATGATCCACAATTACAAAGTACGTCCCGCTTGATGGGTAAACAACAAAGCCCGCAGCCTTGAGTCCATCTACTAGGATTTCTTTCTTTGCCATGTAGTCACTCTTCAATTCCTCATAGTAGGTCTCTGGGGCACGCAGAGCCACCAATCCCGCCCATTGCATCGGGGTCGATGTGGAAAAAGTGAGATAAGAGTGTGCTTGCCTCACACCCCATGTTAGATGCACCGGTGCTATCGCCCACCCTATTTTCCACCCAGTTAAAGAGAATGTTTTCCCCAGAGAGTTCATAGTCACAGTTCTCTCATACATTCCTGGAAGAGAGGCCATGGAAATATGGTCAGCTTCAAATGCCAACTTGTCATAAACCTCATCTGTGAAAACCAGCACGTCGTTCTCTTTACACAGAGTAGCAATTGTTTCAAGTTCCTCTCTTGTAAACATTTTCCCAGTGGGATTGTGAGGTGTATTAATCATTATTGCACGCGTGTTCTTCGTAATTGCGGACTTTAACTCATCAATTGGGACGGAGAAATCTGGGGGGCGGAGAGTGATGCACTTAATCTTCGCGCCGGCCATTGACATGGTAGCCTCATAAGAATCATAAAAAGGTGCGAACAGGATAACTTCATCTCCAGGATTAATTAGCCCTAGTATGGTTGCGGCTATTGCTTCGGTGCATCCGGATGTCACTGTCACTTCCTTCTCAGGGTCTACTTCTAGACCTGTATCTTTCCTGAACCTGGCAGCAATGGCGGAATTTAGATCCGGTATGCCAAAGCCTCTTGCATATTGGTTCTTCCCCTCTCTGATAGCTTGAATAGCAGCTTCTTTGACAAAATCAGGACCGTCAAAGTTTGGGAAGCCCTGGCCCAGATTTATGGCTCCGTGTTTGAGGGCAAGCGTGCTCATCTGAGTGAAGATGGTCGTCTTGAACTTCTCCAGACGCTTAGCAACCTAACAAAGAATATAATATTCAGTTCACTGTTCCTCAGCTGAATGGGCATAATAAAGACGTGGTAATAGGAGTAAGGAAAAGGCATAATCATAACCAAGTTTTGTTCAAGCTAATACAGAAAGAATATGTAATTAATAAACTTGATTCTTCTGTTACAGTACAAAGCATTTAGCCTATGACATCGCAGCAAAGAAATATGTATGAATACTGATAAGAAAAGAGATGTCGTTTCAAGGACAAGCATGATGAGTTTTTAGAGTTAACAATAGTAAGTAAAATTCTCAGTAACTTTGTTTGACAAGACAATACCCCATAAATAATCCTTCAATCACTTTTCTTACTTCTTTTTTCCTTTACTTTTCATACAACCATAAATTTATCATACTTATTCTTAGCATGAGAGTAATCATTGAGAAAAATTACTGATTTGAATCATTCAAAAAGGGTTTCTTAGCATAGACATTTAACAAAATAGATGGAAAAAAATTGCGTCCAATAGGATTTGAACCTATACCAAAGGTTTAGAAGACCTCTGTCCTATCCATTAGACAATTGACGCTTTTCATTTCTATTTTTACTTCTTTTCCGATAGGATGTGAGACGAGAGATTAGGAATTACGCCATTACTTCCCCTTCATCATGTGCAGCAATTAAGCATGAATGCAAACAGAATAAAGTACACATGGTACATTTGGTGCTAAGACAATGAAAAGTCAGAATAGAGAGTAGAAAAGTAGAACTCTGAAAGAAAACAGTCAAAGTAGCAGTATCATTCGCAAGAAGATGTCTCACATAAGATATATGGAGATGATTTTGTCAATTAATAAGGGCACAGCTGCTTTCTCAAAGCACAAAACATTTCCCCCTATAAACCTTGTAAGCAATGAGAACTTATAAATGTTACTTTCTAGCAATTAGCAAGGATATTATGAAGGAGAATACTCCTTCCTGTGTTGGCTTCGAAATAGTACAATTAATAAAGCCTACTTCAAGGCCAATAAAAAGAATATATTGTCAAAGGTAAATAGATCGGATAGCTGACAGGACTCTTCTTAATAAAACTAAAGTTATGCAATCTCTAAGTTGTGAAATCACAGATTCAAAATATGTAATGGGCAAGATATTTCTTTTGTATTAGAAATGCTATTATGCTACATGCCAGGTGAATTTTTTCCTGTTTTCATGCTATAAGCTCGGGGCCTATACCCAAATAAGCTAGGCTTGCTTGTGCACCAGCTTTAGGCTTTATCAAGATTTACCATTCAAAGATCTTGTAATTAGTCTAATAAGTGATAGCAACAAGCCATATTGAAGACAAAACTGAAACAATTAGTTTGAACCTTGGGAGGGAGACTTTAAGCATTATCTTCCATGCTACAGGGGTATTTTTTAAGTTTGAAGCACAGTGCTCTTTCTTCCCAGGCTGGCCTTTGAAATTGAATATTTGACAAGTCTACCTTTTAAGCAACTTGAGACTTATTATAAGATTATTTTGACAGCAAAATTGGTAAAAGTGTGCCCATATTTCAAGTTACATGAAAACCTAACTTCAAAAAATAGTACACTGAAGATGGTATACGCAGAGACGTAGCTGTGTGGAGACTCACAGTGGCCATGGCCCCCCCAACATTTTTAAAATTATATAAAAGTCTATTATTAAGTTATTAAAAAAAATAAAATAATGTAAACTTTAGGGGCCAAAATGACTTTTTTGAAAAAAATAATATTATTTAGTGGAACACAAAATGCTAATTTAATTAACTCCAACGTATCGTGATACAAGTTATAGTAGATCTTAATACTTAAATTTTTGATATATCGTAATACTTGATTTGCAAATTATATTAGATCTTAATACTTGATTTTTTGACATAATTTTTTATAAATATCTAAATTATTATTATTTTAATGATAAATGAAATTATATTTTATTTATATATATATATATATATATATATATATATATATATATATATATATATATATATTAAAATCTCGAAAGCTAATGAACAAAAAATTATTTATATATAATTTTTTTATTAATAATTTTTGAAAATTAATATATTTTGTATAGTGTATTTTTGGCCCCCCTAAAATTAAAATCCTGGCTTCGTCCCTGGGTATACGTACTTTTGATGGAAGTGCAAGCCTCTTCTTGACATTGTTTTGTTGGTGCGAGTAGTTGATCAGGAACATATCTTTCTTAAGAAAAGTAACGAATACCTTATAAGTAATTAGCTTATAGTTTACCCCAAGAAAATCTGTTATTCAAGGACCTTACATTTTAAAGGCACCAAACTACCAAATTGTGGAAACCACTTGCAGGTAGTCCGATACAATCCTACGATAATGCTAGCACAAATTTTGACACAAACAACTTGCCTTACTACTGTGCTTGCCTAAGCAATTTTTTTTCAACAATTTACCTAATAAACTCCATTCCATATGGATGTATAGGGATGAAGTCAATAGAAATTTACAAAGGCTCTATTTCAAATAATGCTAACGAGTCTTACTCATTTCACATTCAAATGTGATCGCAAACACTAACGAACACCTATTTTCGACCTGTGTATATCCTAAAAACATTGTCTCAAATGATGTCTAATCCAGAATGCACTCCAATGTCAACTTTGGCAGGGGGCTTATAGGAGACACTCATGAATGTATCAAACAATTGAAGAAGAAAGTAAGAAACTTCTAAGCTAACGGCCTCATGATGGATAATACGGCTAGAAAGGACCGTACTGTTTTTCAGGGAAAGAGGAGGAATGTTTATCGTGTTCTTGAGGAGATCGTAAACCTATTGACGGACCGGGAGAAGAGGGATAAAGGCTGACCTTAACTGTAGGAGGTGTCTAGTAGCTTTTTGCTAGGAAGTCTTTCTTCTCTTTTCAGCATTCGTTTTTTCATTTTTTTGTTTTTCTGTTTTTTCCTTTTTTTTTTGCTGTCTTTCTTGCTCTTATTGAGGCCTTAGTTGCTTCCGTATTTTGTAACTAAATTTAGTTATTTATTGAATGAAGCATGCAGAATGCTATCTTTATCTCAAAAAGAAAGAAAAGAATGTGGTCAAAACCAGTACGAAAAACAACCAAATACGAAAAGGAGCAAATCAAACAACGAGATCATCACACTCCAATCTAAGCAATTTCGGTGTCCTTCAAGTACTATTTCACATAAATCAAAGTCAAAATATAGGATCTAACAGCATACTTTAGACGCCCAAAGAATCACATGAAATAATCAACCTGTTGGTGCCGAAACGAGGGTTGATTGCTGATTGCATCTGATCTTCGATCGGCTACAAAGTTGACCCTCTGAAGTGCGCCTCGGATCAAGTGATCCGGTTGAGAAGGAATCTACTCAACCGGGTTCTCCTCAATCAAACACGGAACCGAGCTCGGCCTAGAGGAGCCGAACTAACTCTCAACCAAGAACTCAAAGAAATTTCAGAAACTGGACTCAGTCGAACGAGCCGAATCAATTTGTATAGCTCAGAGTTGAGTGGAAAGGGTTGCAAGGATTAGGAACTGATTACAGACTAGAACTACTAGGAAAGTTGGAAGATTACACTAGAAAATCAATAAGGGAAAGCTATAAATTTAGGCTAAGAAAGCTGGAAAGGAATGTGACGCCCCAACTTCTCAGGGGGTCACCCATCCTAGAACTACTATAGCTCTAACATGGTTAATCCTCTTAACTTCTTGAACCTAGCCACCACCCAAAATGCTATGGCCGGGTTAAAAAGTTTAGTCCTATTATATCTTTTATATAGGACTATTTTAAATTACGGGGGTGTCTGGCCAGGCCAGGGCCCTTTACATGTGTTTTATTTTTGTGAGGTGGATCTGTATACTTTGTATAGTGATAGATGTTAATTTAGCTTTTACTTATACTCTAATACTTGTTTAGATGTAGATTATAGTTCTTTTGCAGGTTAGCTTTGGATGCTTCACGTGCGTGGGGTGCATCCTCGCACACATGGTGGGTCTATTGCATGCCCAAGGGCTTCCACTGTGGTCTCGGAGTGTGACAGATCAGAACCTAAGAAAATAAGTCAAGTGGACTTAAGAGACCTTAGACTTTTGGTAGACTTTAGGAGATTAGGACGTGAGAGACGTGATATGTGGCGAAAGTCAATAGATTGATTGTGTAAACTCTTCAAAGGGAGATGAAGAGTGATCGAAGGACATATTTCTTTTCTCGCTGGATGATTATGTTTGCTGCAGACAACATAATATCGCAAGAGAAAAAAGGGTGTCCTTCTAGACTTTTGCTGGATTGGGTTGAGCTAGATGGTTATATTTGGGTCACTGGCATAAGCTTTATTTTGCAGGAGATCGCGATGCCTCATTGTGGGCGACCACCGTTGCCACCGGGACGCTGACGATCGCACGGACGACCGCGCAGACTGCTTACAGCAAGAGCTACCCCTGCCCACTTTGAGGTACCGGTTCAAGAGATACCCTTCGAGGTGCTAGTTCATGAGGGACCCGTTGAAGTAACAGTTCAGGAGCCATCGATTGAGGAGCCAGTCTCGGAGGGACTATCTGCAGATTCAACCCGGAAGAGACCCCATGAGGAGCTGGTTCAGTCGGGGCCTAGTGAGAAACCAAAGGTGTAGGCACAGATGCCCTATTTGGCCGAGATGATTTAACGGCAGGGAGAGACCATACATCAATTGACCTAGTTGTGGGCATAGCGGATCCCTGAGACTCAGGTGTCGTAGGTAGTTTCCCCATTAGAGGTTCCCCCTGTAACGGCATCCAAAGTAGCGGCAGTACCAATAGTACCGGCATCTAGCAAAGAGGCACCGAGGCAGGATGGATCGTTGACAAAGGCAAAGCAGGAACAGGTTATAGATAGGTTGATCTGTTTCCGCATATTTGACCCTCCCCGTTTTAGCGACAGGCTTACGGAGCCGTAGGAGGTGGAGGTTTGTGTAGCGGTGATGGAGAAGTTGTTCGAGGATCTGTTCGTGCCAGAGAGGTACCAGGTGCATTTAGCGGCTCACTTTCTCGAGAGGGACGCGGGCATATGGTGGCGGAGAGTTCGACCGACAAGACTGTCAGGCTCACAGTTGACGACATGGACTGAGTTTCGTGGCATGCTGTACGGAGCCTTTTTCCCTGACATCGTAAAGCAGAAACTCGAAGAGAATTTGAGGAGCCTGCAGTAAGGAGACAGGACGGTACAGGAGTACATCAATGAGTTCACGCGATTGGTGAACTATGTGTTGTTCGCTGCGAGGAACGAGGCACATCGGGTGTATCTGTTCAAGCGGGGGTTGAGACGAGATTTTCTCGCTAGTCAAGTCGCAGCGACTGTAGACTCTGGACGCATTAATGGAGCATGCCCTGTGGGTAGAGCAAGGCGTCGTAGTTCTAAGAGAGCATGGTGCAGCGACGAGACAGGATACTGATCGGAAGAGGGCTGCTGAGAGTGAGGCCGAATCGTCTTGTGTTAGGGGACCGTCGAGATCATCACGTTCGCGTTCACATAATAGAAGGTCCTATAAGGGACAGGGCCCGGAGGATCAGCAGTATCGGCAACAGCAGCAGGGATCGAGGGGATGTGTGATCTGCTGTGGACCACACCTCCCTCATGAGTATGCTCAGTGTCGGGGAAGATGCTACCGTTCCGATCAGTTAGGGCATAGGTGGTTAGATTGCTCCCGAGGAGTTGCGCCAGTCCCGTCAGTAGCTTCTACTCCTTCAACTTCGCGGTAGACGACTGGAGTCCCACTACCTCTTCCTCGGATGGATCAAGCGTTGGTAGCACAAGCGTCCAGGCGACAACAGCCACTGCCGAGCAGGCAGTTTTAGGTGGGGCATGTGGGGGATGCATCGGCTGGCAATGCGGCCGCGATAGGTATCTTTTCAACCTTGCGGTTTTGGGTTTTTGTGTCTTGAGGTTGTAGCCTCGTGGTTTGGGTTAGTGTGCTTGAATTGTGGGTGTTGTTTGAGTTTTGAGAACGAAACTCTTTGTAGGGGTGAAGGATGTGAGACACTAGACTTTTGCAAATGGCAAAGTTACAATATGGTTGGTCGATCAACACATTAGAGTATCGAGCCGAGTCGGGACCGTTTTAACGCAAATCGGCGTGAAAGATAGAGCTCGGGGTGCATTTCTAGGAGGTTATTAAGGGTTTTTTCGGGTTTCAGGTGCAGATCTAGGTGCCCAGATCCACCCTGTAGCCGCCCGAATGGGGGAGCAGCAGCGCGCTTGCGTGCGACACGTGGCGGCTCAGCGTTTGAGGATTGGATGCTTGGTGCGACCCACGTGCGCGCGTGGCAGCGAGGGGCGCGAGGCGGGGACGCGTGGCGTCACCCCATTGGGCGTGGGCGCATGTGGAAGCGGAGCGCGTGACGTGTGCGACGAGATGCGCACGGGGTGAGGCGGCGGTTTCGGGCGCCTAAAACGCTCCCTATAGCGGCCCAAATCTTTTGGGCCGCCCTGTATTGTTTGGGCTACCCAATTTGGATGGTTTCGGGCGCCCGAATCCCCATTTGGAGGCTATTTAACGTGCGCGAACCTCTTTTTTCTTCTTTTTTCTTCTCCTGCTCGCGTTCATGGGTTCACGTTCATGGGTTCTAAAGAGAGAAACAGAGAGTGAAGGAGAGAGAGAGAGGGAGGTTATGAGCGCGTGGAGTACCGTGGAGCGCGCAGTTCAATCCGAGAACACGAGCACAGGCGTGTGAGATTCGATGGCGCATCGAATTTGGGATAGGTTCCTCTTATTTTATATTATTTATTTGGGCTTTTTGAGTTGGATTTTTGTTGTTATAGGTGTAGCTCGTTAGTGTTTCCGGATTTAAGCTTTGTGCCTTTTTGTTGGACTATTAGGGCCGGGGTTCTCTGTGTTTCACGGTTGAGTGGGGTGTTGCCTGATTTTTCGAGGTGAAGTCGTTTGTGTGTGGTCACCATTGAGCATGTCATCTGTCCGTCGACCATGTTCTGTCGGGATTTGCGATCTAGGTAGGTTCTGTGTCGCCGAGAGTGGCGAATTACTTAGTATGTCTGCTTGCTTGATGTAGGAATTTTTTATTGCTTTCTAGATGTAGAAGTATGTTTTATGTGTTTGGACTATTCGGGTTGGGTTTAGAATATACTATTTTATTGCTAAGGGCGTGAGCTAGTTGGTTGCACGGATATTGGGATAGGTGTTATTTTTATAGCATAATTGCGTTAATCTGATTGTCAGGGGAACCATATTGTCGATCTGAGTTGACCCTTCGTCTTGTGTTGTTGGGTATTAGAGATGGGTGGTACTTAGGTTTTGATATTTGTACTATGTCATGCTGACATAGAGATTGCATTGGTTTTGAGGTTTCATGGGTCATGGGCCAGTGTGTGAGAGAGAGTGTGTGCCTGGGCATTGTGTTCGTAATGTGTGGTACTTTCGCGTTGGAGATTCTTGAGTAGACCTTGAGATGTCTGTTTTGTGTCATCGGTGATCTGAGAGATCATCGGTTGATCATAGTCTACATGCCACTTCGAGCTGTATTGGTGTTTATCGACACGAGCCGGATGGTTGGAGATAGGAGGTAGCCTGGTGTTTGCTGTTGACGGGCCACCATCTGGGGTGCAACCCGGACAATAGGGAGAGTTTGATAGTGGCCTATTTAAAAGCGGCGCAGATTTGACGGGGCTGTTGAGACAGTCAGTTCAGGATTAGGTCCAGTGTACCATTGAGTCGGCTAGTGTTGCGTTCAGGTTTGGATAGAAATGTCTTAGGTTTCGGTTTAGAGGTACGATAGCGTAGTGTTATATTTAATTTTATTTTTTTTTTCTATTATGCTCTGATACCAACTGTGATGCCCCAACTTTCCAGGAGGTCACCAATCCTAAAACTACTCTACTTCTAGCACGCTTAAACCTCTTAACCTCTTAGATCTAGCCACCATCCAAAATGTTATAATCAGATTAAAAGATTTAGTCCTATTATATTTTTTATATAGGATTATTTTAAATTTCGAGAGTGTCACAGGAAAAGTTGTAAATCTATGCTAGGAAAGCAGTAGATGCGGAAATTGAAAAAAAAGTAAAAACAGTGGTTTCTGATTTACATGATTGCAGAATCTATTTTCAAAGAAAAATTCACCTATTTATACCGGTGCAACTTCCTCTTAAGGCTATTCACTATTCCGGGTAATAGCGCATTATTCGGTCTCATTCCTCCCAGAAATAACTCGACACTACCTCGCAATTTCAGGTAATAACGTATAGTTCGGCCATGTTTCTCCCGAAAATTGCTTGCCATTATGGATAATGATGCGATCTTGGCCGCAACTTGTGAAGTGTGTTTGGGCCGAAATCACATCGGCCGCGGACTCCACACTCCTTGATTTCACCTGCTTGACCTTATGCGCTACTCAATTAGTTTTGGTCTTTGTCCTTATCTCCAATCGGATTATAAATCCAATGACCGATACCACACATAGACTCAGCCTCCCGCCCATCCCTTGTTAAGGTCTAGGCGCCTTCTCTCGGCTCGTGGTGCGCTATCCTTCGGTTCATACAAATCGGTTGACCCATTGACCTACTTCATTTTGTATTACCACGTATCACCTTTTGATTCTGTAAGCCGGTTCAATCACATTGAACTCACCTCTTGCCACGTGGCGATTTTTTGGTTTCAATGTAAACCTAATCAGAAAAATCTACAACAGATTGTAGCAACATTCCCCAAATTCAATTCCTCTTCACCAAGTCGAACAATCAAAATACCACGATCGATCTCTACATCTCACACGGAATCGATCATCACCACCCAAATCAAATCCAAATTCACAAAATCCCATACCTGCAACGGAGGAGAACTCAACTGTTGCGGCTCCTTATGCTCCTGGTCGGTGGAAGGAGCCGCCCCCTTCTCGGCGGAAACGGTAGAAGCGGAAACGGTAGAAACGGAAGAAGCCATGGGAGAAGCTCTAATGGAGAGGGAAGGGTTAGGGCGAGGGAGAGCGCGTCGGAGGATGGAGAAGGGCCTTAGCCGCATCTCATGGTGGAGGGAGGAGGCGGGGGTGAGGAGCATCGGCCAAGGCCCCAACACCGTCGCCTCTTTTATAGGCAGAGAGACGGCGCCGCCGCTGCCGCAGAGGAACGGAGATTGTGTTTTGCGCGTGCCACGTCTCGGAGGAGTAGGAAAAGGCTCGGATTCAGTGAACTTGGACTAGAATTTGGACCCAACGGGTTGCGCGTTCTTTTCGTTGCGTTGGATTGAAGCCACCACCACACAAGAGGTCCACTCAAAAGCTGCTTTTTCGGTTAGAAGTTTAATTTTTTATATATTATTTTTTAAAATTCAAATTATATATTATTTTTTAAAATATTTTGAATTATATATATATATAGAGAGAGAGAGAGAGAGAGAGAGAGAGGGGGGGGAGAGAGAGAGAGAGAGAGTGTGTCCAGCTACTATACTATTAATAGTATCAAGTTATTAATGCTATTAAATTTTCTATCCTTAGATCAATCACTTTGATTATTTTTACTCGCAAGATTTTACTATTTTCCTAACCACCTATTAAATCCAATGGGCCCACTATCATCTCAACCACACATTTTTTAATTTAAGAGTTAAAAACTTAATAGCACCAATAACTTGGTACTATTAATAGTATTCCCAGCCTAGCTCTCTCTCTCTCTCTCTCTCTCTCTCTCTCTCTCTCTCTCTCTCTCTCTCTCTCTATATATATATAGCGTATAGCTACTATACTCTTATGAGTATAAATCTCTTTGTACTCATAATTTTTTCACCCTTGGATGAAGGAATGTGCGGCTAGGATCATAGTGGTCCCCCTAGAGTTTACTAGGTTGTTGGAAAAATAGTATAAATCCTAAGAATACTATAATCCTAACAGCACATTTCTTTATCCAAGGGATGAAAACTTATTAGTACAACAGGATTTTACTCATAAGAGTATAGTAGCCGAACATATATATATATATATATATATATATATATATATATATATATATATATATATATATATATATATATTACTTTATTATTTACTTTTTAACCGAATACGAATAAAATGTCAATTTTATTTTAAAAAATATATTCCTCCAAAAATAAAAGTTTCTATCTTAAAAAATTCAATCGTTGTATTTTTTTTTTTTTTTCTAGCAACCAAATTTTCAAGTTCTCATTATTAGAATTTTGATTGAAAGAAGAGGGTGAAAAAAATAAAAAAAATCTTTCATCGTGAGAGAGCTTCGTCTTTTTATCGTAGGAGGGCTTCGAATGTATTTTTTGCGAGAAAAGTAACGCACTATCCGCTTCATTCAATAGGAAAATGAACTAAACAATATGGATGAGACAACTAGATCTCGCGGAAGGACGAAAAAAAAAAAAAAAAATAGAAAAAAAACCCCAATAGAGCACTCAGCCCAGGTCCCTCCAGTGCGCCAACTCTCTCCCAACCCAGCTAATAGCAGAAAAGGGATCAGTGTTTGACTGCTGGAAAATAACCCTGTTCCTGATTTTTTACAGCACCCACCAATGCGTTGACAAATAAATTAAAGCTCTGTTTTCCTGTAGCGGACCCCCCCCCCCCCCCCCCCCCCAGCCACTTATCCCACACTTCACGAGCGCTACCCCCTAACACCTCGAATTCAACAACCCGATCTCCCGACCCGATCACGAATCGTGCTTAAACACATCCCAAGAGTAAATGATCGGTCATCTCGACGAGTGTACCGCAAAGTACACACCGGTTATTCCCCGTCCCCGCCTCTTCTCAAGATTGTCCGCCGTAAGGATCCGGTTTTTAAGGACGAGCCAAATGAAAATCTTAACTTTGGTTGGCATACGCA
This sequence comes from Tillandsia fasciculata, assembly GCA_029168755.2. Lineage (NCBI taxonomy): Eukaryota > Viridiplantae > Streptophyta > Magnoliopsida > Poales > Bromeliaceae > Tillandsia > Tillandsia fasciculata. Next base: position 24,230,490 of record CM054935.1, read on the forward strand.
GCCGCCAGATGGAAGAAGCGAAGTAATCTCGCAGCCCCCCGTCACTAAGCACCCTGTAGGTGGACTTAACAGTAAACAAACCTTTATCGTGCCATCTCCACACCACTCTATCCTCTCTATTCTCAGGCAATACCCTCCACTATTCCCTTAAGTAACAACACTCGTTCCCTAACTGTCCTTCCCTTCGTAGCGACCCCTCTTAAGATTCTCCTCCATCTCCACCTATTGCGATCTAAGTAGGACCAAACTGTTAATGCCTTCCTATCCGCTTCGTTGTACAACCAAGGGAAGAGGGACTATAAGGCAACCTCGCCGCACCATCTGTCGGTCCATTAATTAATTGCTCTCCTATCACCAAGCGAGTAGGAAACCTCCCCTTTAAAGATCTCTCTGGTATCGACAACATTCCTCCACCGTTGAGATGCCGGTCTAAAAGAGCTCCCCTCCCTCAAGGATTGCATTTTCGAATAATAAAGTCCTCTAATAAGTTTATTCCACTGCAGGTCGGGATTCGAGAAAAACCTCCACCACCATTTGCATAGGAGGGTGTCATTCATAGTGCACAAGTCCAGAATACCTAACGCCCCCTCCTTCTTATTCATGCACACATTTCCCCATGCGACTAACCGACCCCACTAGTGAAGATTCGAGATACCAGCCCAAAAGAAATTCCTTTTAAGAGCCTCAATACGTTTAACTACCCATTTAGGTGCCTTGAAGATTGAAAAGAAATACAATGGAAGATTGGTAAGTACTGTGTTTACCAGTGTGAGCCTTCCACTTCTTGAGAGTAACTTAGCCTGCCACCCCTCAATTCTTCTTTGTATTTTGCCAATGACCCCTCTCCAGTCCTCCTTCCTTAATATCTTATTGGACAAAGGTAGATTAATGTATTTAGTTGGGAAATCACATACTTTACAATCCACAATCTTCACAAGTTTGCTCCCCTTGCCCTCCGCCCTGCCGGTGTAGAATAGTTTCGTTTTATTCTTATTAACTTTAAGTCCCGATGCCCACTCAAACAGGTGCCAAAGGAATCTTAAGTGTCTAATCTGCTTTTTCCAGACTTCGCAGAAAAAGAAAGTGTCATCCGCGTATTGTATTAAGGATACTCGACAATCCTCAGACGAACCTAACCCCTTAATAAGCTTATTCCTAACCGCCTCGTCCGTCATTCGTATTAAACTCTCAGCCACCATGAGAAACAAGTAGGGCGAAATAGGGTCCCCTTGCCTCACCTCTTTCTTATTCTTGATCCAATTAGTAGCCTTTCCGTTCACGAACACTACCACTTTCGCGTTCCCGATACACTGCTGAACCCACTCGCACCATCTACCATCTGCCATCAAAGCCCCACCATTCCAAAACTTTGCCCAAAAATGGCCAACTAAGACTATCATAAGCCTTTTCAAAGTCCACCTTCACACCAACTCCCTCACAGTTTGTCCTACTACTCCACCCGATTAGCTCGCAAGTAGTCACTATCGCATCAGCTATGTTTCTCCTATTGAGGAAGGCTGATTGAGACAGAGAAATCAAGGACCGTAGTACCTGTGCTAATCTGTTAGCAAGGACTTTAGAGATAATCTTTTGAATCCCATTAAGCAGACTAATCGGTCTAAAGTCGCTCGCCTTCCGAGCGCCTTCTTTTTTTGGGATCAGACAAACATAGGAGTAATCAATTGGCCCCGTGAATAATCTGCCTTCATGCAAATCCTGAAAAATTCTACCAATGTCCTCCATTAGAGAATCCCAAAAGATTGGGTAGAAACTAAGTGGAAAACCGTCAAGCCCTGAGGCTTTGTCACTTCTAAGTTGGAAGATTGCTGCCTTAATATCTTTCGGACTGAAAGGCGCAGACAGATTCTCTCGATCCGCGTCAGTGAGGCGTATCAACTGGAATAGGGCACTCCAATCCCCGAAGGAAGTCGGCTTGGAAAACCTGGGGGAAAAGAGCTCTTTAAATTTTCGAGCGAAGTAAGCCTTCTTATCCTCTTCTGAATTGTAGACTCCTGTCATCCTCAATCACCCCCACCTGGTTGGATCGCTTCCTCTCATTCGCATAAGCGTGAAAGAATTTAGTATTCCTATCCTCCTATTTCAGCCACCGTTGTTTAGCTCTAACTTTCCAAATCAGTTCCTCGTCGTCCAGCACTTTGTTAAGCCTACCCCTCAACTCCTCCCTTTTGTCAAACAGCTCAGGTGTGAGGTCTTGTCGTTCCTCTAATATGTCGAGTTCCTGAACCTCCGACAAGATCTCCCTCTTCATCTCCCTTACACTATAGAAATGTTCGAGGCACCAGCTTCTAATCCTATTTCGTCAGTGCCTTAACTTTACCGTGAAGTTTAGGACCCACGATTTATTACTTTCGATTTCTTGCCACCAGATGGGGACACTCGAAACAAAATCCTCGTGCTTTAACCAGACCTTCTCAAATCTGAAAACTTTTCCACACCTTATGTTTTTTTCTGTCTGTGGAAAGCAAAATTGGACAATGGTCCGACGTTAGCCTCGGAAGTGATGGAATTTATATGGCATAAAATATTAAACCAATAAATACCAATATCCAGGATCATAAATAAAACTGTAAAATAACTTACAGAGCGCCATCGAGAAAAATTCTTGATTAAACAGCGGAAGCAAGAAATTCGGTTGCAATACTAAGCCATACCGACCGAACTGGGTAATCTGGTTTCTCCTCCTTTCTCAGGCGTTCTTCCGTATGGTGTGGATTTAATGGATAATCTTACCAGAATGCACATGAGTAGGTGGCAGGACCAGTACCCCTTTATATAGTTTCCAGATCGACTTCCCATCAAAGTCGGTTAGGATTCTATTTAATTTAAATAAATGGGAAAGGGATAAGATATACCATATCAAGTAATTCTATATCTTTTAGGATTGACCTTATCTATAGTAAATCCAAATTAAATATAATTAATTAGGCCACATATATGGAAATCCTAACAATCTCCCACTTGGCTTATATTAATTATATTTCATGAACGGATTTCTATATTCCAAACTTTATTGCGCATTATTGGAAACTTTATGGTCAAATACCTTAGAATTCACTTGATCCTTAACTCAAACTAAAAGACTACAATGATAGGAACTATGGCGGTCCACCTCTCTATGTTGAAATTTTCCTTCCATAATTACCATATCATTTTCATCTCCTAGCCAAGCACTTTATATGGCACAACTTTATGAATGAACTAAAACTTTATGTCCATTCGTTAACAGACAAAGCTTTATGTCTATTAAACGGTCCAATACAGCTGCATTAAAACTGTAACTTTATTGAAAAAAAGATAAAAATAATGTCATAATCTTATACATCAAAAGAACTCATTAGACCCATGCTACAAACATGATCTTTATATGACCCAGGTGCTAGCCCCTTGGTCATTGGGTCTGCAACCATACACTTGGTACTGATGTATTCAATTCTAACATATCCTTCATTTATCTTTTCTCTCACCACAAGATACTTGGTGTCCAAGTGTTTACACCCCGTCGTAATCTTGTTGTTATTGGCAAAGGAAACTGCAGCTGAACTATCACAGAAAATCTTTATTGGACGAGCAATGGAGTCCACAATCTTTAAGTCTGTGATAAAATTCCTAAGCCAAATAGCCTGTGATGTGGTCTCATAACATGCAATGTACTCTACAGCCATGGTCGAAGGAGCAGTGATACTTTGTTTGCTACTCTTCCATGAAATCGCTCCACCAGCAAGTAGAAAAATATACCCAGTTGTAGACTTTCTGGTATCTGGGCATCCCGCAAAATCAGAGTCTGAATATCCGATCAACTCCAAATGATCTGATCTCCTGTATATCAGCATATGATCCAAAGTACCCTTCAAATACCTCATAACTTTCTTAGCAGCCTTCCAATGCTCCATACCTGGATTACTTTGATACCTGCCAAGCAATCCAACGGCAAAAGCAATATCCGGACGTGTGCACGTCTGTGCATACATAAGACTACCAACTGCAGAGGCATATGGTATGGTTTTCATCTGTTCAATTTCTAATTGGTTCTTGGGACACTGAAAAGCATTAAGCTTATCCCCTTTCTGAACGGGAGCAACACTCGGTTTACAATTATGCATTTCAAAATTTTCCAAAACTTTCTTTATGTAGGCCTTTTGAGATAGACCGAGTAAACCTTTATGTCTATCTCTTTTAATTTCAATACCGAGAACATATGAGGCCTCACCTAAATCTTTCATTTCAAAATTTTGGAAAAGAAATTCTTTAGTGTCATGCAATAGTCCGAGATCGTTACTGGCAAGCAAAATATCATCAACATAAAGGACTAAGAAAATTATTTTACTCCCACTAACCTTCAGATATATACATTGATCAACAATGTTTTCTTTAAAACCAAAGGTTAAAACGGTTTGTTTAAACTTTAAGTACCATTGTCGGGAGGCCTGTTTTAGTCCATATATTGATTTCTTTAATTTGCATACCAAGTGCTCCTTATCCTTTTGCGAGAATCCTTCAGGTTGACTCATATATACCTCTTCATGAAGATCTCCATTTAAAAAGGCAGTTTTTACATCCATCTGGTATAGCTCGAGATCGTAATGAGCAACCAGAGCCATAATCACACGGAAAGATTCCTTTCTCGATACCGGAGAGAAAGTCTCTTTATAATCAATGCCTTCTTTCTGAGTAAACCCTTTCGCCACAAGACGGGCCTTGTATTTCTCTATGTTACCTTTGGAGTCCCATTTGATTTTATAAACCCATTTGCATCCTACAGGTTTAACTCCTATAGGTAACTCAACAAGATCCCATACTTTATTGTGGTTCATGGATTCAATCTCATCTTTCATGGCATTGTACCATTCTGTTGCATTACTGCTATTTATGGCTTCGAAAAACTAAGAGGATCATCAAAATTCTGACCATTCTCATAAAGATAGACAATATAATCGCTAAATATAGCCGGTCTTCTCTGTCTTGAGGATCTTCTTAAATCTATCTGATCATCCACTTGTAAATCTTGATGTGGATTATCAATGATAGGTTCACCTTCACTTTGTGGTTCCAAAATAACTTGTTGTTCTATTGGAACTGGAACCATCAAATTATTAGGAACAATAATGGGTATATTCTGTACAGAATCTAAATGCTCTTGAATTTCATCAAATTCAACGAATCGAGGTTCAGAGCTCCCACTAACTGTTTCATCCTCAATAAACCGTGCTGTTTTAGTTTCTGCAATCTTTATAGGAAGTGATGGACAGTAAAACTTATACCCTTTGGACCTTTCTGAATAACCAATAAAATATCCTGAAATGGTTCGAGGATCCAATTTCTTTATTTGTGGGTCATACAATTTGGCCTCAGCTTGACAACCCCATGTATGAAAATGTCTTAAACTGGGTTTCCTACCTGTCCAAAGCTCAAAAGGAGTCTTAGTGACAGCCTTAGTAGGGACCCGATTAAGAATATATATGGCAGTTTTGAGCGCCTCACCCCACAATGATATCGGAAGGGTAGAATTACTGATCATACTCCTGAGCATATCAATTAATGTGCGATTCCTTCTTTCAGCAACACCATTCTGCTCAGGTGTGCCTGGCATGGTGTACTGTGGAACAATCCCGCACTGCTCTAGAAACTTAGCGAAAGGCCCAGGAATTTGGCCTTTATCTGTCTGTCTACCAAAATATTCACCACCCCTATCTGATCTGACCACTTTTATCTTTCTCTCGAGTTGATTCTCTACTTCAGCCTTATATGCCTTAAAGGCATCTAATGCTTCAGATTTCTCTTTAAGCAAGTAAAGATAGCCATATCGAGAGTAGTCATCAGTAAATGTGATAAAATATTTATGGCCAGTAAACGTAAGAGGGAGAGGTCCGCATATATCCGTATGAATCAGCTCTAATGTTCCATCACACCTTTTGGCACCTTTAGAGGAGGTTTTGGTCTGCTTTCCCTTTATGCAGTCCACACACGTTCCAAAATCAGAGAAGTCAAGATCATCCAAAATTCCTTCTCTAATTAATCTTTGGATTCTCTGTTTCGATATGTGTCCCAACCTCCTATGCCATAACATGGATGACTTTTCATTATTAATGCCACGTTTTGATCCAACATTTCCGTGCATGGTAAGAAGGATTTCACTATACGAATGATCTAAAGATACTTTATATAGATTATTTTCCAAAACACCAGAGCCAACTATCTCAGATTTGTAGGATAACGAAAAAACTTTATTATCAAAATTGAAACTATATCCCAAACCAACAAGTTTCGAAATAGAAATTAAATTCTTTGAAAAATTTGGAACATAAAAAGTATCACTTAGATCCAAAACATAACCACCAGAAAGAACTAATCTAAATGTTCCTACAAATTTAACTTTAGTTGGATTTCCTTCAGCAGTATAGATAGTGGCTTCATCTTTATTGGGTTTCCTGCGGTTTAGAAATCCCTGCACGGAATTCGCCACATGGCATGTGGCACCAGAGTCAATCCACCAAGTATTAGATGGAACAGAAACTAAATGCAACTCATGCATCAAAACCAGAAACTTACCTTTCTTCTGGAGCCATTTCTGATACTTTAGACAGTCTTTCTTTATATGACCCTTTTTCTTGCAAAAGAAGCACTTGGGAGTCCAATTACTTGATTGGCTTTGTGAACCAGACATGACTTCCAAGTTCTTCTTTTTCGAGCCATTCTTGCCTTTACCATTCTTAGTACGCTTTATTTGTCCCTTGTGAGAAACAAAGTCAACTGTATTTTGTTTTTCTTGTATCAATCTGCCTTCCTCTTGCACACACATAGTCAACAATTCATTGATTGACCATTTATCCTTATGTGTGTTATAAGAGATCTGAAATGGTCCATATTCAGATGGTAAGGAGTTCAAAATAAAGTGCACTAAGAATGAATCAGATATGGTTACTTCAAGTGCAGTGAGCTGCGCTGCAATATCTCGCATTTCCATAATGTGCTCGCGAATCGAGCCATTTCCGGAGTACTTCATGGAAGACAGTTTATTCATTAGGGTACTTGCCAAAGCTTTACTGGAGCTTACAAACTGTTGCTCCACAGCATTTAAGAAATCGCGGGCTGTCTTACATTCAGGAATAGAGCTCCGAATGTTTTTACCGACACGCGCCTTCATCAGCATCAAACTAAGTCGATTAGAGCGCTCCCACTTTTCCAAAGATGCTGTTTGGATTGGCGTACTTTGATCTGTAAGAGGAAGAGGTTTTTCCTCTCTTAGAGCCAAATCGAGATCCATACACCCTAATGTAAGCATAATCTGTTCTTTCCACTCCGAGTAATTAGAACCATTAAGCATAGGAACAGAATCACCAATAGGAACAAAGGATGAAGTCATAGCTGAAAAATAAAATGCATGTCTTTATTAATAAGAAACCACATCATAGTATTCCACACCAAAATTAGAAAAATATAATTTATATGACATCACAACACCTCCTTTGGGAGCAGAATTATGAGCATAAATATTTTTCTTTCTTTCTTTATGCATATACTTTATATGACATCATAACCCCTCCTTTGGGAGCAGAGTTACGAACATAAATATGCAATTTCTTTATCAGAAATTAATTTAGACTTTCTGTAGATCGTGATAATTTCAAGTTTCCCATATGAAGAAATTGTCAGCTTTGGCCAGGCAAATTTCTCCAAACGAGTTACAAGAAAATTACCATCCTACACCACCCATATACCTTTATGTCTAGAATCATACTAAACAAAAATAATAGGGTGCAATTTTTACATGCACTTCTTTAAAGCGATTAATTCATTATTCCTTCTGAACGAGGCCGCTTTGGCTTGCACCCGAACAGTTGAAACAATAAATTAATTTGACTTAGTGCCGTATAATTAACATGAAAATTATCCAAAAGAACGCTACTTTAAAGTAAATTAATTTATTATTCTTTAGTTAGTGCCGCTTTGGCTTGCACCTAATTAATCGAAATAATAAATTAATTTAACTTAGCGTCTAGATTTAAATAATCTAACAACAATTATGATTATTTAATTTTTCATGTTATGTCTGATCAAAATAACACTTTATGATATACATAAGTATAGATGCAATATTGCAATCAAAATACAAACTTTATGTATATCCTTATTTCACAACAAAAAGAAATAGATAAAAATACATATGATAAATTAATATTGTATGCAAAATTATTAAAGCATGTTTTAATCCAAAACTAACTGTTCATCTTCTTCTTCTTAATCGTACTAAAACGTTGATTTATTAACTGAGCATTGCTAACCACACGCGGCCGAATTTATGCACGGGCATACCCGTGCGTGACTGCTCATGGCATCATCGCGCAAAAAGAATTAGATGATGGTTCTGGCCGAGATCTTACAACTATCCGTGGCAAACAAACGGACTGATGTTGATGCCAAAATATCATGCGACCAAAAGTCGCTGTGACTCCAACGCCAAAGATTGTTGCAATGACGCCACGTCCACTTCAAGCAACCAAGAGTCGCTAAGACGCCGACTAATTAATTTGATCGGTGATTATTAAAGATATATATATAGGTAGGAAAGAAGATGATGAACAGTATAGTCTTAGTTAATACCATTGTACATGCATAAGTAATGAAGACATATGCATTACCAAGATCAATATCTCAAAAGATAGATATTGAAACTTCTGTCATAATACATAATCCCGAAAGTTCATCACAATTTTAATTAAAATAAATTATGCATATAATATTAAATTTACCTAACTGTCTCTGATACCAATTGATGGAATTTATATGGCATAAAATATTAAACCAATAAATACCAATATCCAGGATCATAAATAAAACTGTAAAATAACTTACAGAGCGCCATCGAGAAAAATTCTTGATTAAACAGCGGAAGCAAGAAATTCGGTTGCAATACTAAGCCGTACCGACCGAACTAGGTAATCTGGTTTCTCCTCCTTTCTCAGGCGTTCTTCCGTATGGTGTGGATTTAATGGATAATCTTACCAGAATGCACATGAGTAGGTGGCAGGACCAGTACCCCTTTATATAGATTCCAGATCGACTTCCCATCAAAGTCGGTTAGGATTCTATTTAATTTAAATAAATGGGAAAGGGATAAGATATACCATATCAAGTAATTCTATATCTTTTAGGATTGACCTTATCTATAGTAAATCCAAATTAAATATAATTAATTAGGCCACATATATGGAAATCCTAACAGGAAGAGCCTCGACCGCCGACAACGGGAAGGTCGCGTCCCACTCCGTGGAGACGAAAAAACGGTCTAGCTTCGCAAGAGACGGCGACCACTACATATTCAACCAGGTAAAGCGTTGGTTCATCATAGGCAAGTCGATGAGGTCAAGCTCGTGAATAAGTCCGTTGAACATACGGGTCGCTGTATTGCCCGACCTCCCACCACTGCGATCCTCAATGACTCTAGTTAAATTGAAATCCCCACACAACACCCAGTTACCCCCGCAACAGTTCTTCAGCAATGCCAGCTCAGAGCAGAAGGATACTTTTCCTTCCTACGGAGGAGGACTAGACCTAGCAATTTCTACCCGCACCCGCGGGTACCCACGGGTTACCCGTAAATTTACGGGTATGGGTATTATTTTTTCTTATCCAAAAAATTATGGGTAAAACGGGTGGACACCCATTTAGTCGTGGGCATTTTGGGCAACCCGTGGGTACCCACGAGTACCCGCATAAATTTTTTAATTAAAAATACATATTATTTTTATTTATATATTCTTAAAAATCATAATCCTAACTTCTTCCCGTATTTTTTTTTTTTATCGTTGTGGCCACCTCTTGTACTACGCCGCCTCTCCATATTATTTTGTTATATAAGAATTAATTATTCAAAATTTAAAATGTAGATGAGTATGATGACAAGAATCTTGTGGTGTCATTGTTGAAAATTGGTGAAAGTTCAGAATTAAAAGAATCAATTACTAAAGTTATAGTTGTGGATTGAGTTTTTGTGATTTGTTTCTATGATATTTTACTCTATAATTATAAAAATTTTATGGCTAAATTACAGAAAATTTCTCTATAATATATCGCTTTTCACTTTGCCCCCCTGTCTTTCAAAAGCCTATATTTTGCCCCCTCGTAATTACGGAATTGTACATTTACCCCCCAGCCATCAGCATTCCGTGAGTGAATCATTAATTTCTTAGGTGATACACCGAAAATACCCTTCAAACCCCATCCCCTCCCCTGCCCCTTCACCGCCGGGTAGCGCCACCTCCATCGCCGCCGCCGGGTAGCGCCGGAAAGGCACGCCCACCCGGGCGTCGTCGGGTCGCCCCCGGCTCCACCGCCGTAGTCCTTGGCGTGCGTGTAGTCCTCGGCGGCGGTGGCGCGGCGTAGGGGTCGCTGGGGTAGACCTCCTAGACGAGGTCGAAGGGGGCGACAGGGTCGGCTGGGGAGGGAGCGAGGGAGAGGGAGCGGTGGACGGGGAAGGAGAGGAGGACGACGTAGGAGGCGGAGTGGGCGGGTAGGGAGAGGGCTGGTTGACTATCCAAAAATTTACGAATAAATTTTATCCATACTCATATAACTCGCGGGTACAATAACTCGCCCGTGGGTTACCCAACCCGCCTGTTTGCCAGGTCTAAGGAGGATCGTACGCATTCGTAATGAAGAAACACACCCCGCTGACCCGGTAAGTTAACCGAACGAAGATAGAGAATTTTTGAACAATTACTTCAAAACACTCGAAGATTCTGGAACTCCAACACGTGATTAATCCACCAGATGTACCACTGCCTTCGAGAATCTGCCGCTTGTCCAAAAAATGGCTAACAAAGCTTCGAAGGAAGGAGCAGGACACATGTTGGACTTTAGTTTCTTGGAGGCAAACCACAGCACTACATAACCACGAAACAACATGACGCACAACATTATGCTTAAAGAGATTGTTGAGCCCTCGAATGTTCCAACTACAGACTTTAATCATGCCACCACTAGACACACCCGAACTGTGATGACCCGGATCTCCGTTAAGGTCTTGCGGGGTGAATTGTGGCTTCTAGAGGCCTATGATGTGTGTTGGAGATGGTTACGCGCAAATCGGATCTCAGGATTGGACCGAGCGCGAAATTTGGATTAAGATTGCTTATCTGGATGCCTTCGACAAATTTTAGAAGCGGAATTTGGCAAAACGGATATCGGATTTGGACTCAGCGCTCGAAAACGATGAAAATGATGAAACGATGAAAACGATGAAAACAAGGAGTCTACTGTACAAAGGTGCACTACTATGTGTGCCTAGAGATGGTAATCGAGCACGGTGGATCCGAGAAGCCCATACCTCGAAGGTGGTAGGTCACTTTGGGGTGAACAAAACCTTGCAGAATCTCCAGCGCTATGTCTATTGGCCTCACATGCAAAACGATGTGGCACGATTTGTGAAGGGATGCGTTTTGTGCTGCACATCCAAACCCACTAATCGAAAGGTGGGCCTCTACACTCCTCTTCCGGTGCCGACTCGTCCTTAGGAAAGTATCTCCATGGACTTCTTAGGAGGCCTTCCGAGGACCCGACGGGGACACGACTATCTTTATGTGGTGGTCGATCGGTTCTCCAAAATGATAACACTTGTGCCGTGCAAGAAGACAATCACCGGCGAGGAAACAGCCCGGCTGTTCTTCCAACACGTTTGGACACATTTTGGGCTACCAAGCTCGATTGTATCTGACCGTGACAGCCATTTTCTAAGCAACTTTTGGCGGTCCTTGTGGTCCATGATGGACATAAAGCTACAACGGAGTACGGCTTTCCATCCTCAAACCGATGGGCAAACATAAGTGGTCAACCGGACAGTTGTACATCTGTTGCGAGGATATAACGCTCGACATCCCAAGACTTGGGACGAGAGCCTTCCGTACCTGCAGTTCGCCTTCAATCGAGCTATACACAGTTCTACTGGCAAATCTCCCTTTGAGGTGTGCTTAGGTTACTTACCCCCCATCCCTTTCGACTTCTCGTTCACGGTCGAGCAACCGCGGACCACCAAGGAAGAAGGTGAAATGGCGAAAGCACAACGATTCTTAGAGGGTATTCAGAAAGTTCATAGCAAAGTGGAACGACAGCTGCAAAAATCTCAGCAGAAGTATAAAGAACGACATGACCGACATCGGGTGAAAGGCGACTTCCAATAGGGTAATCTAGTTTGGCTCCATCTCAGCAAAGAGCGCTTGAAATGCAATGGTAAGAAGCTTAAGCCCATCCGTTATGGACCTTTCAAGATCGTGCGCAAGATTGGTGAGAATGCATGTCAACTAGAGTTGCCCGCATACATGAACATGTATTCGGTCGTCAATATCGAAAATCTAAAGTCCTTCGAGTCGTCAATGCTAGACGATGAGCCCGGAGAAGTACTGCCACCCATGGAGGATCTCGTGGTAGAACGTGAAGAGCAGCTAGCTGATGATACTATTCTGAAACACAAGGTCACAACGACACGCAAAGGTGAACGTGAAACATTCCGTATTGGACGGAAAGGTCAAAAGCGAAGTGCCGCTAAGTGGTTCACAAGGGAAGCTGGAGAAATCCAATTTCCTTGCTTGCAGTTCTAGATCCAGCCGGTGCTGGTTCCTCTCAAAATTTGGGGAGCCATGATCCGGGACGATCAAAATTCTGGATAAGTTTCAACCATTGAGAATAGGGAGAGGCGGTTACAACTACTCCCGATAAGTCTCAACAATTGAGGATAAGGCGGAGGCAGTTACAACTACTTCGATTAGGATAAGGATCGAGATAGTTTTAGATGGATCGGGTTGTAAAACTAAATTGGATAAAGCTAATTTGGTTAAGAATAAAATTATTATTTTTCTTATCTTTTGTAAGCCTAAGATCTATTGGCTCTTGTAAAGTCATTCTAGTTAGAGAGTAAAAATAAAAAACTGTTCCACATAAAAATATATTCTTTATTTTTTTCTCTCATCTGGTTTCAGATATCCATCGAGGAGGCGCTGTGACATTACCTCCTCCGACGGATCAGAATTGGAATTATAATATCTGAAAGAATAAAAAAAATATTTATCTTATTCATTAGTCAAGATTAAATATTTAATTTATAATTAAATTTACCTTTTTTAAAAAAAATTAACGATAAGGATATATATAATATATATATATATATATATATATATATATATATATAATTCAGGATTTAAAAAAAAATATATTTATAGACAACGATATGAAATTAACTCTCATCAGCAAAATGCATGAGAGAACGCCACGTATGCACGGAGTAACCGACAAATAGATATTTGTATAGATATAATATTATTGGTTATTATTATTATTTTTATTTCAGTAATATAATATCGAATTACTCTCTATATATATAATATATATATATATATATATATATATATATATATATATATATATATAGGCTAAATTACAGAAAACCCCCCTCTAATATTCCGCTTTTCCACTTTTTACCCCCCTGTCTTTTAAAAGTCGACAACCTGCCCCCTCGTAATTACCGAAATATGCATTTACGCCCCCTGCCAATATGAAAGTCCATCCATGAGCCTCTAATGAGCCATTGCTTGTAACAATTGGTAAGAAATCAATTCATATCTGGCAGGGGGAAAGGGTAAATGCATCCATTAGAGGCTCATGGATGGACTTTCATATCTGGCAGGGGGGTAAATGCATATTTCGGTAATTACGAGGGGCAGTTTGTCGACTTTTAAAAGACAGGGGGGTAAAGTGGAAAAGCGGGATATTAGAGGGGGGTTTTCTGTAATTTTAGCCATATATTATATATATACATATATATATATATATATATATATATATATATATATATATATATATATATATATATATATATAATTGATTTTTTATGATTTTAAAAATATCAAGTCATTGGTGCTTGTAGGTTTTAGTTCTCGGATGAAAAAATATAGGGCTAGGATAACAGTGGGCTTCTTGGATTAAGTGAGTAGTTGGCGGAATAGAATGATATAAGAGATGAAATTAATCAAATGGATATATCTAACAGTAAAAAAGTATCAATTGTTCGGTATTTGTACAAGCATAATAGTCAGACTATATATATATATATATATATATATATATATATATATATATATATATATATATATATATAATTTTGTTTAGTTCACCTTATATTTTTCAATAATCTAGATAGTAAAATTAAAAATACTTTTACACATTTTATTTGAAATTTAAATTTAACTCTAGATTTTAAATGTAAATTCAAATTCTGATTTTAAGTCTAAATTTTAAATTCAAATTTTAATTTTAATTTTGAATTTAAATGTAAAAATTTAGTTCAAATTTTAAATTTTAAATTTAATTTAAATTCAATTTTAGATTTAAATCTTAAATTTAAACTTAGATTACAAAATTTTAAAATTTGCATTCAAATTTTCAATTCAAAGTTCAAATTCAAACTTTGATCGTGAATTCAAATTTTATATCTAAATTATAATTTTGGATCGTTAAATTTTAATTTTTGAATTTAAATTTTATATTCAAATTAATTTTTGAATAATTTAAATTTATTTAAATTCTAAATTTAAATTTAAACTATGAATTCATATTTTATTTTCAGTTTAGATTTGGCATTTCCGGCCCACCAAGTGAAATCTGATTTCTTGGTCACGATTAGCTAATTTAAAATTTAAATTCAAATTTAAATTTATAATTAAAATAAAAAGTTTTGACTTAAATCTCAAATTAAATCAAAATTTTAAACTTAAATTTGAAATTCAAATTCAAATTCAAATTTGATCTCCAAATTCAAATTCGAATTAAAATTAAGAAGTTAAAATTTAAATTTAATCTTACATATTTTAATTAAATTAGAAATAAATATTAAATTTATTTTCCATTTAAATTTACGAAAACTGAAATGTGAAAAAGTTAATTTTGTAATACTGCATCAGTTCGGAAGACTTGATCGGGTGTGCAAACGAGGCGAACTGCGAGAGCATCGAATATGCGCTCGCATATTCCCAAAACGACGGCATATGAATTATAATATTTTCGGAAATGCCACTGTAATTTATGGGTGTCAACGAACATCAGCGAGCTGGGTCGGCTCATGTTCGACTCGTTTAATAAACGAGCCGAACACGAACTGGCTCGTTTAAATATCGAGCTGAAAAATTTGGTTCGTGTTCGGCTCGTTTATTAACGAGCCGAACACGAGCTGATTCGCGAAAAACAAATTTGATTTTCATTCCTATTATTAGGTGTAAAATTTAAAAAAAAAAAAATTAAAATTTTAATCTAATAATTAAAATTTATAAAAATTGATGTCCTAAATCTAAATAATATATATATATATATATATATATATATATATATATATATATATATATATATATATATATATATATATATTTCGAGCTGTTATCGAGCGAGCGAGCGAATTGATCCCAGCTTGTATTCGGCTTGTTTATTAAACGAACTAAAAAATTCGGCTCGTGATCAGCTCGTTTACTAAACGAGCGATTCGATTTAAAACTTATTTCGAGTCGAATATGAACTGGCTCGCGAACAACAACTTGGATTGCCACTCCTACTGTAATCTCCTAATTTTGCCAGAGTAATTTTTGCTAATTACACACCACGGATTACTTTATGATATTAATATTTTTTTTGTCGATTATAAATGAAAATTTTATACAGGAGTTAGTAGCTTAATTAAAAGCCATTGATTGAAGATAATATAAAAAGCGTTTATTTAATACATTTTAATAAAAATATAATAAATTTTAATCAAAAATATAAAATAATTTTTAAAAATATATGCAATGAGAATATTTATTAAATTGGTTTCAACCACTTCCTTCGACATCAGTTGATGTTTTTTTTAAATTTTTTTTTATCAAAATAGTTTTTAGAAAAAAAAAAAGTTCACTATTTGTAGTTAAAAAAAAGAAAGGTCAATTTAAGTGTAATTAAGCCTTAATTTTTATTACATTAGTATTTATTATTTTGTAATTATATATTCTATAAATAGCAAGGAGATGCCCTAAATAGCAGGAGCACTCTCCGACCTTTTTCTCTGCTGCTCCGTTCGGACAACGCGAGCGAGGAGAGAGAGAGAGAGAGAGAGAGAGAGCATCTTCGTTTGGTACTCTTCACCCCCTTTTCCATTTCCATCGCAATCTCAACCCTAACCCTAAGCTGATCTCGTCTCCCTCCAATGGATCTCTACGACAAATCTCGCGGATCGCTCCTCCCGAGCTTCCTCTACTCGTCCTCCTCGGCGACGAGGTCCGTGGGGCTCGAGCGGATCCTGCTGAGCCGGAACTCGAGCTCTCCGGCGGTGGCGACGCCTTCGCCGGCGAGTGGTGGCTCTCCGAGCGGATCGTTCATGATTCAGGCTCCGAAGGAGAAGATCGAGATGTACTCGCCGATGTTCTACGCCGCCTGCACCGCCGGAGGCATCGCCAGCTGCGGCCTCACCCACATGGCCGTCACGCCCCTCGATCTCGTCAAGTGTAACATGCAGGTGAGCGAGATCTATCTCCTTGTGTAAGAGGATTTGGTATACTAAGGGTCGGAGATATTTCGTCCGGATGTGTTTGAGATCGATAGGTTATGATTCCATTTAGGTTTATTCTTGGGGATTTCTATATTTTTCGTGGTTTCTCAATTTGTGTTTTCACCATTTGGGGGCTATAAATGAATATAAGTTGATTATAGAAATGTTTCTGATAGATCATGTTAAAATTCTAATAAATTTATATTAGAGCAATAAGATCTGCTGTCGGAATGATAATTTTTGCCTTTCTTGCCGACTGCATCTTTTTGTCTTCTCTGCAATCTGTTAATTCTTAGCATGAACTTGAAACTTTTAGATCCTTTACATTTTTGCGTAATTGCTGTAGCGGATTGGGAGTGTGTGCACTTGATCCTTATATTAATCAATTTGCATGATTGATTTGCACAGATTGATTGATTTCCCCTTGATTTTAGTATTTCTGGCTAGATTTGTGATTCTCTTGAAGTTGATGCGAGGCTTTAGGTGAAATATTGCTAATTCTAATCATTTTTTAGTGCATCAGTGCATCTTACTGCTTCTGTTGGGAATTTGTAGATTGATCCAGCCAAATATAAGAGCATCACATCAGGATTTGGTGTTCTTTACAAAGAGCAAGGTGCTAGAGGTTTCTTCAGAGGTTGGGTTCCTACCCTGCTCGGTTACAGTGCCCAAGGTGCTTGCAAGTTTGGGTTCTATGAGTTCTTCAAGAAGTATTATTCTGACCTTGCGGGGCCTGAGAACGCTGCCAAGTATAAGACCTTCATTTATCTTGCGGGATCTGCTTCTGCTGAAGTCATTGCTGATGTTGCTCTCTGCCCCATGGAGGCGGTGAAGGTTCGTGTGCAGACGCAACCTGGCTTCGCCAGAGGCTTAAGTGATGGCCTCCCCAAGTTTGTGAAATCTGAAGGATACCTGGGGTATAATCTTCTGGCTTTGTTTAACAGCTTGCCTGATGTTTTTTAATCTTTGTTTTTGATTCTAATGAGCTTCAATCCTATGATTTGAATGCAGATTGTACAAAGGATTGGTTCCACTTTGGGGGCGTCAAATTCCTTGTAAGTATATCTCTTCTGTTTTCATTTTGTATGCTATAACTGGTTTTAATATTTCTAAACTTTATATCTTACTGGTGATTTTACTGAGATATGTCATTAAGTATTCCCTCGAACTTCAGATGATTGATATTCTTTGAAGGTTGATTGGGAATTATGATATTCCTATACGTTGGAAGGTTGTCTCTTCATTGAACATAGATTTTGTTCATTTCTGCATCTGTTAGTAAGGCTTTTTGCAAGTCATCATGTAGCTTTTGAAGAATTAATCTTCTCTTTTCAACCTTGTACTGAAAAGCAGCATTCGTTTAGCTATTTTGTGTGTTCTTATTGATGCACATAGTTCTTCTTGAAATCCGACAATGGTTCTCAAGATTTTATGTGTGCGTATAGAAATGCTCCTCTCTGCTTGAGTCTTCTCCGCGTTGTTCTATATGGAGTTGCACTCCAATGAAGTGGTCTACAATTCAATTAACATAGAAATTCCCTGGCAATAGAACTGTTCTAATAAACAGGTTGTTCTTATTTGTTGTCTTTATTAAGATCTGTCGATCTATAGGTTAACATTTTTTCTGTTGAATTACTTTTTTTTTTTTTTTTTTTTTTTTTTTTTTTCTGGTAAAGCATTTTATCATTGCTTTGTGATTTTCGTAATTTAGATGTTAAGTAGCTCGAAAATTTGAGTTGTTTCCGACCAATATTTCTTTAGGCCATTTGCAATTACAGATTCTCTTGCCTTAATCGGTATAAATTACGTGCAAACATTGTTAGGTGTGGGTTAACAATATTGCAGCCTTCATACATTTACCCTCTTCTTTGGATGTTTGGTTTTCTTTTGTTCAGATGGAACAAATCTGTTTGTCATTCTGAATGCCAACTTTTTCACCCAGTAGAATCTGATGAAGTACAATATATATTTTTATAAGATTTCAATACCAGTACTTCTGATTGGTTATTTCAATGCTTTGAGAAGACCGTATGTGTAGTTTATTTTGGTTCTGACAATTGCACCTTGTTGAAAGGTTTGTTACATTAATATTTTTCAGGGACTCATTTTTACTTGACAAAGAAAAGGTTAATTTCTCTTTTCGGGGACTAATTTTCCTGTTTACCACTTGCAGGCCTAGTTTTGGAATTCTTTTCATAAATCAAGTGTGTTGATGCTTAATGCTTAATAGGTTCAAAAGATTTCCACCGCTATATCTGTATATCATAGCATCGGAAGAGTGTAACTCAAATGCATTTAGATTCTTTTTGGTCGATCTAAAGGAACAAAGAGGTTGTTTTTGGGGAAGCATTCCCAAACATTGGCCTTAGCAATATGTGAGAATTAAGTAGCTGCTTTTTGATTAAACATATTGCCAATTAATGGTTTTCTTCTTTTCACACCATTATCGTCGATATGGGCTGCTTCAGTAAGTCAATTCAGTAGTATAATTGCTAGATTTTCCTGCAAATGTGGATCTGCTCCCTTTAAAAGCATAGCGATCAGTAGTACCGTTCATGAAGGTCGTGATAGTGTTGATTAGTAGATAATAAGCTTCTGATTCATGGTTTTTTTTTTTAAAAAAGTGTTGGCATAGTGTAGCTTTCTCTCATTCTTAAGCTAATAGTCTAATTTTAGGATCATTAGCAGAATTTCTGTCACATCTATTCATTCAATCATGTGTAGAGATTATATGAAGAACCTGTTGACTATCATTGCAGATACAATGATGAAGTTTGCATCCTTTGAGACCATTGTGGAGCTGCTCTACAAACACGCGATCCCCACACCAAAGGACCAGTGCAGCAAGCCTTTCCAGCTTGGCGTGAGCTTTGGCGGTGGTTACATTGCCGGAGTCTTCTGCGCCATTGTTTCTCATCCAGCTGACAACCTTGTCTCTTTCCTCAACAACGCCAAGGGTGCTACTGTTGGTGATGTGAGTTTTTCTTACTTCTATTGTATCAACATCATTTTCCAAATGTTGCCTATTCTTTATTTGGTGTCATCATTGGTTTCCTCATCTCCTGTAGTTTGTTGTATTCTGCATTTTCTAGGCTGTCAAGAAGCTTGGCTTGTGGGGTCTCTTCACCCGCGGGCTTCCTCTTCGTATTGTCATGATCGGCACTCTTACTGGGGCTCAGTGGGGCATTTATGATGCTTTCAAAGTCATGGTTGGCCTGTAAGTTTCTCTTACACCTAATTGTGTTTAAAACTTGTGATCCATGAATGAAGCTCTATATTCTTTTGTTTTTTGAATTTTGTGCATGCAAGCACGTTATAATCTTTTTTGGAGATCTACTTCTAATAAGTTGGAGGCATTTCCAGGCCAACAACTGGTGGAGTTGCTCCCGCTGCAGCTCCAGCTACAGAGATTGCACAGCTGAAAGCTAGTGCATGATTTCCAGCTGCGGAGTTTGTAACAGCAAATTCCTGACTAGTACCAACTGTCAACCCCATCCTGGGATGGGTTTGTAATTTTTTTTGCGAGAGAATCCCTTGCTTTTGATTTTTGTTTTTCTACTGGTATTTTGTGGTGTTATACCCTTATTAGAGGAGTGAGAGGAACTCATTAAACAGGTGAAGATAGTTTTTGGCATCAAAATATTAAAAAATAAGCTGTAGCACGCTGAGGTTTTATAGTTTTACCATGTAATTCCCTGAGTCTCTCAGGAAAGTGTTTGTTGGTAATTGTTTTTACTTCTTTTTTTTTGCATTTTCCTTTATGTTTACACTATTATCTAGGTTAGAGCAAAATTATAATAGTGCTCAGCAGGGTAGTAATTATAATACTGCGCTTTCCACACTGTTACAGATTTTTTTTATTTTATTATTGTTTTTTTTTATTTTGATATATATCTTTATTTTTGAATCTCTTTTATGGGAGTAGTAGGTGAATTAATGGCCCTGGTTGTTTAAAGATAATTTGTGGGGCCTTGCAAAAAGTTAAAAGAGCTCCGAACTTCTCAAGCATGTGTGGCCGTGGTGCTCTTCCCCTTGCAGAGTTCGTTGTCACCGACTTATTCGTTATGTTTATTAATCATTTTTCATCTCTACTTTATGTAAAACAAAAAAGGGGGAAACAAAATGTTTATTTTGTCAGCCGGTAATGGACAGAGCTTAAAAGTTTGTTTGGACATTCTATTATCTTATTTGTTTGATATATCTCTTTATTTAATTAATTTATGATACAGGTATAGTGGGGATGGGAATCTTGAGAAAAATGTCATCAATTGCATAATTTATACGTTTTCACATAAAATATATTAGAGAAATACTCTGGTATTTTTTTTTAATAAATAATATAAATATTTTTAATCCTTGATCGATAAGGAAAAAAAAAATAATTTTATTTATTATCAGGTTAATAAATAATTTTATAAAAAGAGCGTTTTCATAATTAAACATCACAAAATAAAAAATATATATATATTAATTAAAATATCTTATACTAATTTAATTATTAATTTAAAAAATTTTAGAATTATAATTTAAACATTAATTTAAAGAGTTTAATTTAAAAAAATTTAAAATTATAATTTAGATATTAATTTAAAAATATTTAGAATTACAATTTAGTCATTAATTTAAAGAGTTTAATTTTAAAAGTTTTAGAATTATAATTTAGGCATTAATTTAAAAAATTTTAGAATTATAATTAATGCATTAATTTAAAGAGTTTAAATTAAAAAATTTTAGAATTAAAATTTAGGCATTAATATA
>CM054935.1:24256823-24416823 GCA_029168755.2 Tillandsia fasciculata
TGGCCGGTGATGATGGCTGATGATGTGATTGGTCGCTCTGACCCGTTCGCCCCCCTCCCTCTTTCTCCTCCTCGGCTCGGCTCCGTGCGTCATTTCCTTCGGTTGACTGTACCGGCCTGTACAGTACCAACGTGTTGCTCACCAAGTGTTCGATGGAATGCTTCTACGACTCTGAAATTTATGTTGCTTACGATTCAGAAGTGTTGGTGGCCGGTGATGATGAGGTCGGTCACCGTCATCACCTGCTACTCACTTCAGGTTTGTTGACCGTTCGCCCCCCTCCCTCTTTCTCCTCCTCGGCTCGGCTCCGTGTGTCATTTCCTTCGGTTGACTGTACCGGCCTGTACAGTACCAACGTGTTGCTCACCAAGTGTTCGATGGAATGTCTCTATGACTCTGAAATTTATGTTGCTTACCATCCAGAAGTGTTGGTGGCCGGTGATGATGAGGTCGGTCACCATCGTCACCTGCTACTCACTTCAGGTTAATTGGTTGCCATCGTCACCTGCTACTCACTTCTACAGAAGTGTGCTCTATCCCTACTACTCACTTCTGTATACAACTGTGTCCTATTCTTCAACCTTCTTGCCTGTATATTCTATAAATATGGGTGCTCCTTCCTTGCAAGAACACAGGATAGTCCATATCCATATTTTGGTGGAAAGGTTGGGTATTCCTCTAAGCTTTTCTCAAAAATTTTCTAAATTTTCTATGTGGAATTAACTAAAATAGTGTGTTATTTTTATTTGGTAGGGCACTCTAATTACTATCATTCAAGAGCCCTTTAATTCTACAGGTATTTTCTTCATTTTCTTCCTTAATTATTTGGTCTTTACACCATTTGATATATGAATTTGTGCTAATATTTCCTACTCTTTCTTCCTGTATTTGGTTTTTATTTGGTAGGGCACTCTAATTACTATCATTCAAGAGCCCTTTAATTCTACAGGTATTTTCTTCCTTAATTATTTGGTTTTTACACCATTTGATATATGAATTTGTGCTAATATTTCCTACTCTTTCTTCCTGTATTTGGTAGGTCACAACAGGGAGTCTTTTGCGATTTGTGTGCAGCTCTCTTCCTTCCTTTCCGTTTTGCTCCTTTGCCTTCTCCTCTGTTTAGTACGCCTTCTCTACTTATTCTTGGTGATGGTTCATTGATGCATGATTGCTACTTTAATTTCTGTGATTCCTTTGCTTGAGTTCAGTTTCTGATGGCTTTAATGTGCAGTGTATTGTTTTACTGTGTTGATTTGTGTGGTTGTCGTGCCTTCTACATGCAACTTTCTCTATTGCCTTCTACATGCAACTGTTCCATGTGTATCTAATTCACTTTATAGTTCCTGTACATTTCAAAAAAAAAAAAAAAAAACTGCACCAAAGAGAAAGCAATTAAAAGAAGAACAACTTTCATGTGGAAGTTGAATCTCTTTGTTAAAGAGAAAGCCCCTTTATGCTCTCTGTTAAATGTCTGCATGTTTTAAAAAAACTGGATATATTCTTGGTTTAAAAGAAAGTACTCTTGGTTAAAAAAAAAAAAAAAAGAACAAGGTCTTCCCTATGTGAAACTATATATTTTCCTGTGTGAAGTTGAATCTCTTTGTTCAAGAGAAAGTATCTTTATGCTCTCTGTTAATGTCTGCATGCTATGTTTGCTCTCTGTTTGGGTGTAGAGTTAGGTTACTTTCAATTGGTAAAAACAGTTGCTCAGCTCCACGAGGCCACACAGCTTTTTGTGGGGCTCATTATCATCCCCTTTCTATTCGCTCTTACCAAGTTCAAAAGTATAGAGCTTATTATTCTCTTTCGGTTCATGTTACTATAATATTTTTGGATTTATTTTTTGGATTTATTTTTAAAATTTATAATAGTTTGGCTCAATTGGTTTAAATTCAGCTGTAAAATTTTATAGATCTGAAAAAAAAATTATATTGTAACTAAATACAAGAGGCAGTTGCCTTAATAATAAGATTCTTTGCACAGAGGTAAATAATGATACACTCATTCCTTTGTCCTTTCAATTATAATAATTAAGAGGACTATATATAGCTCTAATATTCCCTCCTAATATTATTAAATCTACTACAGAAAAATCATGAGTACCTAATAATGGAGGATCAAATGATGATACAATTAAGGAATTGATTATGGATAAATCAAATTCTCATAACCAAGAATCTACCAATTATGACGAGTATTCAAATCACGAGAAATTAAGGAAACTCAAGAATGGCAATCTCGCAAGTATGGCAACCACACCAAATAGAAACTATTTGAATTCAAATGTTGTACACTTATAGAATGTAATTGTGTAAATATTATAATCCCAAGAATAATGGGATTATATTTTGTATCCAATAATGCTATATATTAAGGGTTGGTTTTGTGCTCTTCATTAAGCACAACAACTATTTTTCCATCAATTACGATTTCCTTTATGGTATCAGAGCCATAAGACGTCAGTCATCATACTTGATCTAATGGCCACTCTCAGTGCTTCCTCTTCCACCACAAGCCCCACATTTGTTATTGCTAACATTAGCAATTTAGTCTCTATTAAACTTGATCGCGGCAACTATCTGTTATGGCGACAACAATTTCTTCCCGTTCTTTTTGCTCATGACTTGATGAGTTTTATTGATGGATCCAAAGAGTGTCCATCAAAATTCTTCAAAAATGCAGATGGCACTGTTACCGACACTATCAATCCGTCCTTTTTGGAGTGGATGAAACAAGATCGTCATCTACTCTCTTGGATTCAAGCAACCCTCACCGAAGGCGTACTTGCTCAAGTTGTCGGCTTACAAACCTCCCGCGACGTTTGGGTTGCACTGGAACGTCGGTATGCTTCTCTCTCACGTGCCCATATTTCACAACTTACCACTCAACTTCAAACTATCAAAAAGGGAGGTATGTCTATCACTGATTATATGAATAAAATAAAAGCCATATCAGATAATTTGGCAGCTGTTGGTAAATCGGTTCATGACGATGATTTGATTCATCATATTGTTCATGGTCTTCCCCCGGAATATGACCCCATTCGGGTCGCTATTCGCACTAATCCCTCTATTTCTACTGTTGAGGAAGTGCATGCTATTTTAGCCAGTGAAGAGCTACTTTTGGAGGAACGACGTCAACTTCAATCCTCCATCACCCATGAATCCACCGCCTTCATTGCACAAAATAATTCTTCTCAAAACAACCTTGGCTCCAATTATGTCCGAGGGCGCAATACTAATAATGGCAGGGGACGTGGAAGAGGACGTGGTAGTTATGGCCGAGGTGGAGGCCAACATCCACGCAACAACAACACAAATGCAAATGGTGGGCAACGTCCCACTTGCCAAATCTGCAATCGAATTGGCCACATTGCACTCGACTGTCATCATCGAATGGACTTTGCATATCAAGGGCGTACTCCTCCTCAGCGCCTTCAAGCAATGGTGGCAACTTCTCCCTCCGCTGATCAAACTTGGTATGCTGACACCGGAGCCACCAACAACTTAACTTCTGATCTCTCCAATCTTACTATTCGCACCGACTATCAAGAAAGCGACAAAATATCTGAATCAATGGACAAGGTTTGCGCATTCTCCATACTGGTTCATCCGTACTTCATACCCCATCTCAATCTTTTCAACTAAACAACTTATTACATGTTCCAGAAATATCAACCAATTTAGTCTCCGTTAACCAGTTTTCTAAAGATAACGATTGTTATTTTCTCTTTGACTCTCATGGTTTTTGTGTGAAGGACAAACAGTCGGGGAAGACGCTTTTCCAAGGGCCGAGTGAAAATGGACTATATCCCATTAAATCCGTCAAAAACAATCAACATAAATCTGGTCTTTTTGCTCTTATTGGCGAAAGAGTTTCCTCTTCAGTCTGGCATCACAGGCTTGGCCATCCTTCTGCTACTACTTTGCATTATTTATCTGCGCATTCTGATATCTTTTTAAAAGGTTCTATAAAAGAAATAAATTTTTGTGATTCATGTCAACTTGCCAAAAGTCATCGTCTTCCTTTTCTCCCTTCTACTTATGTATCTTATTCCACTTTAGAACTTTTACATATGGATGTTTGGGGACCTACTCCTATTCTGTCAATGAGTGATTTTAAATATTACTTGGTCATTGTTGATGATTTTACTAGATACTCATGGCTTTTTCCTTTACACTCAAAATCTGATGTTTGTGAAATTTTTATTGATTTTAAATCCAAAATTGAAAATTTACTTGATCGAAAAATCAAAAGTATTCGCTCCGACGGAGGTGGAGAATTTTTAAACAATCGTTTCAAAAAATTTTACTTGAACATGGTATCTCTCATCAGCTTTCTTGTCCACATACGCCTGAGCAAAATGGTACTGCTGAAAGAAAACACCGTCATATCATTGAAACTGGACTCTCTCTTCTTTTTCATGCACACATGCCTTCTAATTATTGGGTAGAAGCTTTTCGAACAGCCATCTTTCTCATTAATAGAATGCCATCGAAACGTTTAAATAATATTTCTCCTTGGGAAAAAATGTTTGCTCGCAAACCTAACTACTCTTTTCTCAAAGTTTTTGGTTGTGCATGTTATCCATGGTTACGCCCTTATTCTCATCATAAGCTCGAACCTCGCTCATTAAAATGTGTTTTTATTGGCTATAGTTTGGATCACAAAGGTTATCGCTGTCTTGATCCTTTTACAGGCCGTGTATATCTTTCTCGGCATGTTGTTTTTAATGAATCTCATTTTCCCTTTAATAAATTACCTTTGGAATGTCCTTCTACTCGGTCAGTGGATAAAGTGGATCTCGAACCAACTGGAGTTCTTCATGCATGGCTACCTTTTTCCTCACCTCCTCTCTCGCCACCATCTATACCCGCCCAATCGTCCAACAATGAAACTCCGAGTGCCTCCCCTGAAATACCGAACCAACCACCATTACAATATCAACTTTCCCTTACCTCCCAACCTACAATCGACACTTCCATAGAACAGTTGACTACCAATAATACCATTACTAATTCTAATTCTCATCCTATGCAAACTAGATCTAAGTCAGGTATTATCATGAGAAAGCAACTGCTCACATTGAATGCCACTCGCCACCCTTTACCCAAAGCGCTACTTGCCACTACTACAGAAATTGAGCCAACTTGTTATAGTCAAGCTTCTAAAAGTACTGAGTGGAGGGATGCAATGGCTACCGAATTTAATGCATTGCAAAAGTGCGGTACATGGTCTCTTGTCCCTTTTACCCCTAATATGAATGTTGTTGGCTGCCGTTGGGTTTATCGAATTAAACGACGAGCTGATGGTAGTCTTGAAAGATACAAGGCCCGCTTGGTAGCTAAAGGTTATCATCAACAATCTGGGCTTGATTATAGTGAAACCTTTAGCCCTGTTGCCAAGCCTTCCACCATTCGAATTGTGCTGACTATTGCAGTTCATTTTGGGTGGCCCATACGTCAACTCGATGTCCATAATGCCTTTTTGCATGGTATTTTACGAGAAGAAGTATATATGCAACAACCTCCTGGTTTTGTTGATCCTCTTGCTCCAACTCATGTTTGCAAGCTCCATAAATCGATTTATGGATTAAAACAAGCACCGCGTGCTTGGTTTGAACGTTTTACAACATATCTTTTTGCGTTGGGATTTCATGGTGCCGATGCTGACACTTCTCTCTTCATCCATACTTCTCATAATGGAGTTCTTATTCTTCTTATATATGTGGATGATATTATTATTACCGGCAGTAATTCCACTTCTATTCATAATCTAATTCATGAACTTGGCAATCAATTCGCAATGAAAGATCTTGGTCCTCTCCATTACTTTCTTGGTATTGAGGTACATCGCGATTCAACAGGCATCTTTTTATCTCAATCAAAATACTCAATTGATCTTCTTACACGTGCATATATGGATGGCGCGAAAGCATGCACTTCACCAGTTTCTTCTCATAAGAGGCTCTCCCTCACTGAAGGCGATTCTCTTGATGATGCAACGTTCTATCGGAGTATTGTAGGGGGACTCCAATATTTATCTATGACGCGACCAGATTTAGCCTTCTCTACCAATCAGGCCTGTCAATTTATGCATGCACCAACTTCTACACATTTAATTGCTGTTAAAAGAATCCTTCGATTTCTCAAAGGAACAGTGGACCACGGACTCCATATTGGAATCGGCAATCTTGATTTGCACGCCTATTGTGATGCAGATTGGGCAGGAGATCCCGATGATCGCCGCTCTACCAGTGGTTTTGGTGTCTTTCTTGGTCCGTGTTTAGTTTCTTGGTGTGCAAAGAAACAACCTACAGTATCTCGTTCTAGTACGGAGGCTGAATATCGCTCTCTCGCCCACACTGCTGCTGAGCTTTCTTGGGTACGATTGCTCCTTAAAAATCTTCACATATTTCTACATTCTAAACCTATTATTTATTGTGACAACATTAGTGCTATCCGACTTGCGTACAATCCTATCTTTCATGCTCGGACTAAACACATCGAAGTTGATTATCATATTGTACGAGAAAAGGTTATTCGACAAGATCTCGATGTTCATTATGTAGCGTCACAAGATCAAATTGCTGATATCTTCACTAAAGGACTATCTTCTCATCGATTCAAATTTCTCAAAGACAAGCTAATGGTGCGTGCACCTCCCATAAGCTTGAGGGGGCGTAATGGAGGATCAAATGATGATACAATTAAGGAATTGATTATGGATAAATCAAATTCTCATAACCAAGAATCTACCAATTATGACGAGTATTCAAATCACGAGAAATTAAGGAAACTCAAGAATGGCAATCTCGCAAGTATGGCAACCACACCAAATAGAAACTATTTGAATTCAAATGTTGTACACTTATAGAATGTAATTGTGTAAATATTATAATCCCAAGAATAATGGGATTATATTTTGTATCCAATAATGCTATATATTAAGGGTTGGTTTTGTGCTCTTCATTAAGCACAACAACTATTTTTTCATCAATTACGATTTCCTTTAACACTAACTAATGCTATGACCACTTTCCACTTCATCTTTATTCTATGATTCTTTGAATCAAATCAAACTTTTATTTCAAAGTCTGAGCAATATATTAAAGAGAGTTGTACAAATTGAACTTCTTTTATTGTACTCAGATAGGTAAGTAGAGCTACTGAAAAGAAAGAAAAAAAAATGGTAATAAAACTTCAAACAATTTATTTGCCCAATGAGTAAATAGCATATTCAATTTGGTTAAATCAAATGGAAAATTTAAAATGATAAAGAAATATCTTTTATATTTGTATATGGAGATTGGTGGGTGTGCTAAAACAGCATGACCCCAAGATCCAAGAAAAGGCATTAAATCTCCACAATAACCCCCACATTTTTTATAAGAACACATGCTCCCATATATTTGACTCCTATTCAAGCCCATGGATTCTAAAACAGTGGCAGGTAGTTGGATTGATGAATCATATTATGATCATGGATATATATATAAATAGAGAATTATTGGATAATCAACAAGATATTAATGAGTAAAGCAATACCATTTGATAGATGAACACATGTATCTATGCAGATAGCCAACTATTGAAGGGCATGCATGTAAAAAATAAAATGAAATTTGATCATGTTTAGAGTTTTTTATGTAGTCTCCTGCAAACCTGAAGGTCCATTGAAGGGTTACCAATCACCTGAATCATGAGCGCAAGAAACAATTGTAGTTGTTTTACCAATTATCAACTTCTACATGCAACTTTTCCATGTGTATCTAATTCACTTTATAGTTCCTGTGCATTTCAAAAATAAAAAAACCCTGGATCAAAGAGAAAGCAATTAAAAGAAGAACAACTTTCATGTGGAAGTTGAATCTCTTTGTTAAAGAGAAAGCACCTTTATGCTCTCTGTTATTGTCTGCATATTTTAAAAAAACTGAATATTTCTTGGTTTAAAAGAGAGTATTTTTGGTTTAAAAAAAAAAGAATAAGGTTTCCCCTATGTGAAACTATCTATTTCCCTATGTGAAGTTGAATCTCTTTGTTAGCATAATTTTATTTTAGTGCAAATAGTTTCATAGTTTATCTTTTTCAACTAAATTTACTAATTATACAGCCATTTTACCTAATTGTATTGTATATAATCTTAAAACGCTTTAAAATATACAAAAAAAAAAAGAAGTTATTTCAATTCTAACATATGAAAAATGCAATAAACTTAAAAATAGATTCACTTCAATTATTCTTCAATCTTAAATTTAGTTATCACAATAATAAAAGAAAAAAAAAGAGATTTTATTTTATATTTTAAAGTTATACAAAATCATACGTAAGTAAGACACACAGTCAAAACAACCATTAAATTAGTAATTTGCTGGAGGAAAAAAAAAAAGCCTATTCAACTATTTGCTTAAGTTAGGTGAGTTTTTTATTGGAAAAATTAATTTATTTACTTAATTATTTAATTTGAGTTGTATTGGGAAACAAATACTAGCTACAATTGTGTGTGTTCCATATCTCTAACAAACTCTCTGTTAATGTCTGCATGATATGTTTGCATTGTGTGTCTAATTCCAGTTTCTGATGGCTTTAATGTGCAGTGTAAGTTTTACTGTGTTGATTTGTGTGGTTGTCGTGCTTTCTACATGCATCTTTCTCTATTGCCTTCTATATGCATCTGTTTCATGAGTATCTAATTCACTTTATAGTTCCTGTACATTTCAAAAAAAAAGAAAACCTGGATCAAAGAGAAAGCAATTAAAAGAAGAACAACTTTCATGTGGTAGTTGAATCTCTTTGTTAATGAGAAAGCACCTTTATGCTCTCTGTTAATGTCTGCATATTTAAAAAAAACTGAATATATTCTTGGTTTAAAAGAAAGTATTCTTGGTTTAAAAAAAAAAAAAGAACAAGGTTTTCCCTATGTCAAACTATGTATTTCCCTATGTGGAGTTGAATCTCTTTGTTCAAGAGAAAGTGCCTTTATGCTCTTTGTTAATGTCTGCATGTTATGTTTGCATTGTGTGTCTAATTCGCTTTATAGTGCCTGTACATTTCAAAGGAAAAAAAAAATGTGATCCAAGAGAAGGCAGTTAAGAGAAGAACAACTTTCATGTGGGAGTTGAATCTCTTTGTTAAAGAGAAAGTGTCTTTATGCTCTCTGTTAATGTCCGCATATTTTTAACAAGCTGAATATATCCTTGGTTTAAAAGAAAGTATTCTTGGTTTAAGAAAAGAACGACTTTGTACGCTCTGGTTTCCCCTATGTGAAAGCAAGTGTTTGCATGCTCTGTTTGCATGCTATGCAGCAGGTAGTCGATGGAATTCCTACAGTTGCCTCTTCGGATTTGGTTTCGTTTTGGGGTGCTTGAAACTTCACTTTGTAGGTTATTAGTTTTACATACCTACAAAATTGCCCACATTACTATTCAGTGCACTATCTAATTAAGTATTTTTGTGGGCTCCCTAAGACCATACTTGGTTGATTTTTTTACCAACGGCCTGCATCAATTAGTGAACCTATTTTGGAGTTGCCTAAGAACATGCTTGATTGCTTTTCTCATATGTGTTTACTTTCTTTGGTGCTTCCATGCTTTACGTTGTCCGAGTTGTTTGGTTAAGGCAATGATGATTTGTTATATTATGATAGCGAGGGAAGGGTCTTGAGGAAAAAAAAAAAAAAAAAAAAACCTATAGGATAGCGATGATGGTTGCTTACTCTTTCTCATTGGAGTACTTCAGAATTTTTTGATGGACACCGATTATTGGTTCTATTTTTTCCCCCTGAATGGTTTTCCTTGATTTTTTAACAAAATTCCAGCATCCTTCACTTATCTACTTTCTATTTGTTCCTTACTATTTTTTATCATGCTATTTACTTCTTATATACCTCTAATTTTTTCCGCACTTCCCCACGGAGGATGGTATGCGACTTATCGGTTTTTCGGTGTTAGCGAAGATGCATGCATACTATGCATCAATCAATACGAGCCTCGAGCCTCTTTGTGCATTGCCTCCCCGGAAATGTTAATTTTTTTTTTTTTTTCTCTTTTTCCTTGCCTTTTCCTGCTCTAATTCTCTTATCCTATTTGGTTTTGCACTACGCCACTTGGCCCTTCAAACTGTGGTTTTGTTTCCTTTTTTAATATGTTTGCGAAAATGCATTAATTTTGAACTACTTTCCTACTGAGAATGGTATGCAACTTAGTCATTATCCGATGGTAGAGAAGATGCATTCTAATCAATCTGAGCCTCTTTGTACATCATTTTTTTCAGTTTTTTTGTTCTCCCCCCCCCCCCCCCCCCCCCGTTTTTTTTTTTTTTTTTTTACTTGCTTTTCGTTCCTTCCTCTGTTTTCCCTGATCCTATTTGATTTTCTGCTGGATTTTTTTATTGCCTTTTAGTTCTCTGAAGCAAAAAAAAACCAGGAAATATTCATCTTTTACTCGGCTTGAGACTATACACTTCTTTTTCCCTTTCTTTTGCTTCTTCTTTTTCTGATTTGTTATGTAGGCAACTCAAAAGCAACCAACAAACATGCATGCATTAGGAAAAAAATGCATGCATTAGTACACAAATCAGTTTTTTACACAGGAGTGTCCTAAGAAAATACATGCATTTCCTGATATCATGTGTACTTACATTTCTTCCGCTTCTCTTTTTCTTCCGTGTTTGCGTTTGATTCCCGTGCAGCTCGCACAATGAGGATTATCGAGCTTTCCTGCACTAAAATGCTACGGGAAATTGTGGAGGGACTTGGTATGAAGATGCCACCCTGTGAAGTAACTATTGATACAGAAGGGAAGTTTTCAGCATACATAGATCTTCCGATCGCGCGTTCTGAATCTGTAACTGAGATTGTTCGCTGCTGGGGTTCTCCATGCCCTGTTTCTGCTGCCGCTGAACAAGATGCGGCCCGTACCGCTGTCTACAAACTTAGGGACGAGTTGGATGTACACATAAGGGATGCTAATTATGAAGATAGAGCATTCTATAAGAATTTATATAATCAACTCGCGTCGGACCACTCTGTGTTGTACTCTAAGTATGATGATCTAAAATGGGAATATAGTCTTCTCAAGAAATCATTCAATTCTCTTATCGCTGAGAGAGATGAATACGCATGTGAGCGTTCAAAGATACGCCAAGTTATCAACAGCTGCCATGGTGTTATCAACGATTGCCATGATGCACTTAATCGCCTGGCACCGGCAGCTGCTCCTACTGAAAGTGATCCATCCGAAGTGAGTTGATCTTTGTGGTCTTCCTGTAGTTGGTGGGCTGCTAATAATTCCTGCTTGCCGCACTTTGTGACAGCCTGGGTGCTTTTTTGTTCTTCAGCACCTGGGTTCTTTCTATTAGCTTTCTAGACTATTAGTGTGGACTTCAGCCTGCTTCATTTTGGTTGTGTTTTGGACTCGGGATGTACTTAAACTTATGATTATCTAATTGGTACTACCTTTGTTTCCATCATGATCTTTCTTACGCCTTTTATTTCACAGTTTCTTGGCTTACTTCCTTAAGTGTGGATAATTTCTATTCTTTGGGCTCGGGATGTACATAAACTTTGTCTTTGCAATCAACTGCCTACTAAAGAAAAGGAATACATAAATTATTATGTAATTGGTTGAGCCACTCTTCTAGCTGCCTATGGTACTGACTACAGTATACACCTTAAAAGTGTTTACTCCAACCAACCACATAGGGGGTTCACAGGTTTGCAAAGATGCTAAGGCTGAAACAAGATTGAAACTAATACACTTGATACTATCTGTGGGAGCTTCGAATTTTAAGAATGCCTCAAGTAGCATAGACTCAATGGTCTGGACAGTCCCTCCTTCTCTTCAACTCGAAGTCATGATGTAAGCTTATGATGATTTCCCTCTTTGATGCAGTGATACTTTGCATTGCTTATGCCGGAAATTTTTGCTCTTTAGTGGATGGTGGTTATGCCATTCTTGATGCTTACTGACACGTAGGCACATAAAACTCTCGATTCATGTCTCTTATTCTTATTCTTATGTGTTGATCTCTCACCCTCTGTTTCTGCTTTGGACTATGTGTATTGTTGCGTATTTTGGATAGTGCCTTGCATTGTTTTTGTGTGCTTCCTTTTGATGGTTACTTGCTATGATGATTTCCCTCTTTGACACACTTCTGATACTTAGTGATTATGTTGGAAGTCGGATTCTTCGTTATGCCATTCTTCGTGTACATGTGGGAAGTTTCTTTTTTACTTGGCGTGGGTGCACTTTGGACAGCTGCTGCAGGAAACTTTTGTTCTTTAGTGGATAGCGGGTATACTTTGGATGGCCTACTTTGCGGGCAACCAGTTGCCCAGCTTTCCCCTACAATGTATACTTTTGGTTTGCGCTTTGCGCTCGGTTCGGCCAATGTTGCGGAACAAATAGTGGGTTTTGAGTAGGAGGGAAAATTCAGATGATGGCTTTTGTATAGGGGAAAAATCTGAGCAAATTATGTATGTTTTCTTCTTTATTGATAGGATAGTTGTCGTTTCTGGTTTGTCTTTGCTTCCATCTTCGATTTCGATTATCAAACTACATATGCTTTGGTTTTAGTTCCAACTTTCATTTGCCTACACTAATATACTTTCTTTTAAACCAAGAATATATTCAATTTTTTTAAAATATGCACACATTAACAGAGAGGAATAAAGGTACTTTCTCTTTAACAAAGAGATTCAACTTCCACATGAAAGTTGTTCTTCTTTTAATTGTTTTCTCTTTGATCCAGTTTTTTTTTTTTTTTTTTTTTTTTTTTTTTTTTTTTTTTTTTTTTGAAATGTACAGGAACTATAAAGTGAATTAGATACACATGGGAAAGTTGCATGTAGAATGCAATAGAGAAAGTTGCATGTAGAAGGTCAACCTCTGTTTCTGCTTTGGACTATGTGTATTGTCACATATTTTGGATAGTGCTTACATTTGGGTTTCCCAAACTTCTGCCTGCATTGTTTTTGTGCGCTTTCTTTTGATGGTTACTTGCTATGATGATTTCCCTCTTTGATACACTTTGATACTTAGTGATTATGTTGGAAGTCGGATTCTTTGTTGCTCATTTACACTTTGATGCTCATTTACAAATTAATTGATGCTTCATATATTCAGTTGATTTTCTTACAAATTAATTGATGCTTCAAAGATTTTGGATAGTGCTTAAATTTGGGTTTCTCAAACTTCTACTTGCATTGTTTTTACGTACTTTCTTATGATAGTTACTTGCTATGATGATTTCCCTCTTTGATAATCTTCTGATGCTTACTAATTATGTTGGAAGTCGGATTGTCGGTTATGTGATTCTTGATAGAAATGTGGGGAGTTTCTTTCTTCGTTGGTGTGGGTATACTTTGGACGGCTTATGTGGGAAATTTTTGCTCTTTAGTGGATAGTGGGTATACTTTGGATGGCCTACTTTGCGGGCAACCAGTTGCCCAGCTTTTTCCTACGATGTATACTTTCGGTTCGCGCTTTGCGCTCAGTTTGGCCAATGATGCGAAACAAACAGTGGCTTTTGTATAGGGGGGAAATTCAAATGGTGCCTTTTGACTAGAGGGAAAATCTGAGCAAATTATGTATGTTTTCTTCTTTATTGATAGGATAGTTGTCGTTTCTGATTTGTCTTTGCTTTTATCTTCGATTTAGATTACCAGAATACATATGCTTTGCTTTTAGTTTCAACTTCCGTTTGCCTGCACTAAGAAGTTTTCATCTTTCATTTGCCTATGCTAAGAAGTGATATCGAGGTTTCCATTTAACTTTCTTGAGGGGGTTTTTTTTATATGTGCCTGGA
Source organism: Tillandsia fasciculata (assembly GCA_029168755.2). Lineage (NCBI taxonomy): Eukaryota > Viridiplantae > Streptophyta > Magnoliopsida > Poales > Bromeliaceae > Tillandsia > Tillandsia fasciculata. The sequence goes on from CM054935.1 coordinate 24,270,629, forward strand.
GGGGTGTTTTCCTAAATGTGAAGTTGAATAGAGGTGCTCATTTACAAATTAATTGATGCTTCATATATTTAGTTGATTTCCTTACAAATTAATTAATGCTTCCATGTTTGATTCAATCTCTGAGTGGTCTTTTTTTAAATGTGCATATCCTAACAGAGAGCATGAAGATACATGAAAGTTGTTCTTCTTTTAATTACCTTCTCTTGGATCTTCGAATTTTTTGAAATATGTGGCTGAGGGGTCTTTTCCTAGATATGAAGTGAAGAAGAAGTGCTCATTTACAAATTAATTGATGCTTCATATGTTCAGTTGATTTCCTTATAAATTAATTGATGCTTCCATGTTTGATTCAAACTCTATGTGGTCTCTTAGTAAATTTTGTCTACCTCGACTTCCCTTTGACACAAGGCCATAAATAAAGTGCAAGCTATCTTGGGCAGTTTTCCTATAAGGAGAACATTTTTGATGCCTTTGTGAATATTATTGAGAACTACGGTAACTGCCAACCTGGTCCCATCCACAGGTCTCAGCCTCAAAGTAGGGTACCTTTTGACATAAAGCTTGCCATGTCCATTCAAGTCACTGCTCTAAAATTACAAGCATGTGGAACATTAAGGTCTTAGTTATTAATTTTTAGAAGTAATTATGGATGATATAAACAAGCAACTTAAATTCTTGAATGCAAGTTTAGCATACATGCATCTACAGCTCACACACAACATCAACTTACTTGGTTCAAGAGACCTAGACTTATAACTTTGGTCCCTCTTTCTTCTGCATCTAAGATTACTTTCTCAATTAATCGATTGATCGAATCTCTCTCAGTTGGTGATATATACTGCAGAGAAGAAACATCAAAAACTCATTTTGAATTCTCTAAATTAGATTGGCAACACCATGGTACACAACAGAAGTTAGCTGTATTTCACCTGGAAGGCGTATCTTGGCACCGTCCATGTCTCCATTTGTTGTCTCTTCAACCAATTCCTCTCTACTGTGAATGCAGTATCTATTTCTTCTCTTCAAACCAAAAATGCTGAAGCAACAGATGGTAACCAGGAAAGCAATGTATATGCACAAAAGCAAGAATGTAGAGTATTCAAAAGAGCTGCTAGAAAGTTTACTGGTTATACATTACTTTCCTGCATATACATTACTTTCATGCTGCCGACGACAGGCTTATGCAGAAACACTGCCCATATCAATTGATCCATGTCCTTGGGAAGAAACTTTTGGATTTTGTGCATCTATCCTGCAATTGTATGATCCCTCACCAAAATTGGGTGGATCACGGCTCAAATGCGAACCGCTATCTTTAAGTTAGTCATTTTGAGAGAGAAAATGACTATTCTGTAAGTGCTTGGTTGATGCTCATTTACAAATTAATTGGTGCTTCATATATTCAGTTGATTTTCTTACAAATTAATTGATGCTTCAGATATTTTTGATAGTGCTTAAATTTGGGTTTCTCATACTTCTACTTGCATTGTTTTTATGTACTTTCTTATGATAGTTACTTGCTATGATGATTTCCCTCTTTGATACAGTCTTCTGATGCTTATTGATTATGTTGGAAGTCGGATTGTCGGTTATGCGATTCTTGATAGAAATGTGGGGAAGTTTGTTTCTTCGTTGGTGTGGGTATACTTTGGACGGCTTATGCCGGAAATTTTTCCTCTTTGGTGGATAGTGGGTATACTTTGGATGGCCTGCTTTGCGGGCAACCAGTTGCCCAACTTTTCTCTACAATGTATACTTTCGGTTTGCGCTTTGCGCTCAGTTTGGCCGATGATGCGAAACAAACTGTGGCTTTTGCATAGGGGGGGGGGGGGGGGGGGGAATTCAAATGGTGCCTTTTGACTAGAGGAAAAATCTGAGCAAATTATGTATGTTTTCTTCTTTATTGATAGGATAGTTGTCGTTTTTGATTTGCCTTTGCTTTTATCTTCCATTTAGATTACCAGAATACATATGCTTTGCTTTTAGTTCCAACTTTCGTTTGCCTGTACTAAGAAGTTTTCACCTTTCATCTCCCTACGCTAAGAAGTGATATAGATAATTCCATTTAACATTCTTGAGGGGGCTTTTTTTATATGTGCCCGGGGGGGTGTTTTCCTAAATGTGAAGTGGAATAGAGGTGCTCATTTACAAATTAATTGATGCTTCATATATTTAGTTTATTTCCTTACAAATTAATTAATGCTTCAATGTTTGATTCAAACTCTATGCGGTCTTATTTAAAATGTGCATACCCTAACAGAGAGCATGAAGATACATGAAAGTTGTTCTTCTTTTAATTACCTTCTCTTGAATCTTGGTATTTTTTGAAATATGTGCCCGAGGGATCTTTTCCTAGATGTGAAGTGGAAAAGAGGTGCTCAAATAGATGAAAGTTGTTCTTCTTTTAATTACCTTCTCTTGCATCTTGGTATTTTTTTTTATAAAGTCTGTTTCGTCCTCTTATCCATAGTTGTTATTATGCAATTTTTCAGTTTATTTATCTTTAATAAATTTATAATTATAAAAATTATGCATAATATACCAGCATGATAATTATTCTATTCATTTTTGGTAATTATTCTTCATGAAGTTTTAGATGTATGTAATGAAGTGTTTAAAGCCAACGAATCACTTTATCACATGTATGCCAGTTTGAACTCTTTAGTTTTAACATTTCACGCCTTGGGAGCCCTTGCGAGCAATGTAGTTCGAAGTATAAACATACCTTTTTCGGTATGGTTTTTTGCGCCAGGCTTAAATGGACATAGCAGCAGTGTGCAGAGAAAATAGAAAAAAACGAAAGATTATTCTTAATCAACGGAGGAATAAAGAGCACATCGAAGCTTCTGAGTATATGTACACTGGTATTTCTGACAATAGGAAAAGGCAAAAGGTTATTCTTAATCAACGAAGAAATAAAGAGACACTAGGAGCTTCTGAACATACAAGTGATATTAATGAAGTATTACATAGTTATGATGTCTGTCGTAGTGGTGCAAATACAGGAAATCTTGATTTTACGATTTCTAAGATGGTGGTAACTGTGGATAGTACAGAGAATTCTCAGATTCCGGGTCCATCTATTGAACAATCATATCTCGGATTGCCAAAATATGAATGCCAATCATGTGGAGCTTTCTTATGGTACAATGAACGAATTTATAAATCTCGAAATGAAAGCGTTCCGAGGTTTTCTTTATGTTGTCAAGAAGGTCGAATTTATTTGCCGTTGTTACGACATACCCCATCTATTTTAGATGCTTTATTAGATTACCAAGGTTCTAGAGAAGCTAGAAAGTTTCGAGATAATATACGAGTGTACAATTCTATGTTTGCGTTTACCTCAATCGGTGCAAAAATAGATACAGAAATTAATATGAGAACAGGTCCGTATGTTTTTAGAATCAATGGGCAGAATTATCATCTTATGGGTTCTCTTCTTCCGGTAGATGGTCACCGGCCCAAATTTGCTCAACTATACATTTATGATACTGCGAATGAAGTTGACAACAGAATGAACGCAATTTCTGGCAGTGGTGATCTCCAAAATATTGATAGAAATATTGTCCGAGAACTGATGCATATCTTTGATACTCAAAATGAGATAGTTAAAGCATTTAGAATGGCAAGAGATCGTTTTAACGAAACTGATTTCTTACCTATTAGATTGAGATTGATTGGTGAACGTGGAGATAATATGCGGCAATATAATCCTCCTTCGTGTACAGAAATTGCTGGCTTGATAATTGGGGATCTAGGATGCGCAGATCGACAACGAGATATTATTGTTGAACATAAAGCAAATGGTTTAAAGCGCATTTCTGATTTACATCCCTCTTTCATGGCTATGCAATATCCTATTTTGTTTCCCTACGGTGAAGATGGTTTCAGGCTTGGAATAGAATGCAGAGAAAGTTCACGCAAAAAAACAAATTCACGACAATATATTACAATGCGTGAATTTTATGCTTATAGAATTCAAAATCGATTGAGGGAAGGAAAAACACTAACTCGAGGAGGAAAGCTTTTTCAACAGTATATTGTTGATGCTTTCTCATGTGTTGAAGAAGAAAGGCTCGACTACATTAGAAGGAACCAAACTACTTTACGATCTGAGCTTTATAAAGGTATTAAGGATGCCGTCTTTGAAGGAGATGTAGATGGTAACGCTGTCGGTAAACGTGTTGTGCTACCTTCAAGTTTTACTGCTGGCCCTCGCTATATGATTCAAAATTATCAGGATGCTATTGCTATATGCAGACAATGTGGTCCTCCTGATTTATTTATTACATTTACATGTAATGCACAATGGCAAGAAATTCAAGAGGCTGTGCAGTTTATACCTGGCCAAAGATCCGAAGATAGGCCAGACATTGTTAGTAGGGTATTCAAGTTAAAATTAGAAGCTTTGATGACTGATATTAAGAAAGGTCAATTTTTTGGAAAATCTACTGCTGGTACGTGGCCAAATAACAGCTTTAGTGTCTAAAATATACACAAACTCATTAGATCTAACTTTTTTTTCCGATCCTTTTTCTGAATTATGGCAGAGTTGTATACTGTTGAGTTTCAAAAGAGAGGCCTTCCACATGTTCATATCTTAGTGTGGTTGCACTTAGATCACAAATATTTAACAGCTACAGAGATTGATTCCATAATCTCGGCAGAAATACCTGATATTACTGTCGATCCAATTGGTCATGCCGCTATTGCTAAATTTATGATGCATGGTCCGTGTGGGGTTGCAAAACCAGGAGCACCATGTATGATCAAGGGTCGATGCTCAAAATTCTTTCCAAAGGAGTACAGGAAAGAAACGATAATAACCGATGACGGTTATCCTATATATAAACGAAGGGAAAATCAGAGACATATTATGAAAAATCATGTTGAACTTGATAATAGGTTTGTTGTCCCGCATAATTTGCGATTGGTTATCAAATATCAAGCTCATATTAATGTTGAATGGTGTAACAAATCAAGACTTATCAAATATCTGTTCAAATATATCAATAAAGGCCCGGATCGATCTAAAGTTGTTGTCGAAAATAATGTCCAGCATGATAGCACATCCCTTCAACGACAATATAAGCAAGTCGACGAGATTAAACAATACTTGGATTGTCGATATTTATCAGCATATGAAGCAATTTGGCGGATATTTGAGTTTGACATCCACTTTAGAGAGCCATCAGTTGAACGATTAGTGGTGCATCTACCTATGATGAATAATGTTACATATTATGATAACCAAAATTTATCCGATGTCTTGAATCGTCCTAATATTGACAAAACAATGTTCACCGAATGGATGCAAACCAATTTAACTTATGAGGATGCTCGACAACTTACATATGCTGAGTTTCCTACTAAATGGGTGTGGCACCCTAAAGATAAATTTTGGTCAATGCGAAAACAAGGGAATCGCATTGGTAGAATTGTTTACATCCATCCAAGCGCTGGAGAACTTTATTTCTTAAGGATGCTTTTAAATGTAGTAAAAGGTCCAAGAAATTATACAGAGATTAGAACGGTACATGGTATTGTTTACGAAACTTTTCGTGCAGCGTGCGATGCTCTCGGCTTACTTGGTGATGATAAGGAGTGGAGAGAAGCAATAGAAGAAGCATCACAGTGGTCTTCTGCAGCTCAACTGCGCCAATTGTTTGTCACCTTAGTTATGTATTGTGAAGTCGCTGACCCTGCCAAATTGTGGGATGGATATTGGGAATTATTAGCTGATGATATTTTGCACAGATTGAAAAAGATTCTCGGGATTCAAAATCTGCAAATATCTCAGATGGAGTTGCAAAATCATGTTTTATTCGAGCTCGAAGTCCTTTTTAACAAAAACTGTAGCTTACTCTCGCAGTATAAGCTTCCTGTTCCTAATAGATTACTGAATGATGAATTCGACAACAGATTAATAAGAGAAGAATTGGATTACAATATACATGAATTGCAATGCGAGCATGCTCAATTATACAGTGATTTGAATGATGAACAAAAATGTATATATAATACTGTTTTAGCATCTATATATCAAAACACTGGAGATGTCATATTTGTCTATGGCTATGGTGGAACAGGCAAAACTTATCTTTGGAAGACAATAATTTCAAAATTGAGGTCTGAAGGAAAGATTGTATTAGCGGTCGCGTCATCAGGAATTGCATCCCTCCTACTGCCTGGAGGTCGAACAGCTCACTCAAGGTTTAAAATCCCTATTAAAGTGGATGATTGTTCACTTTGTGAAATTAAGAAAGGGACCCAGCTTGCAAAATTAATTTCACGTACCAGTTTAATAATTTGGGATGAAGCCCCGATGAATCATAGGAATTGTTTTGAGGCTTTAGACAAATCGTTGAAAGATATATTGGAGTCTAATGAACCCGATGTAGGTGAAAAGCTTTTTGGGGGGAAAACTCTTCTTCTAGGCGGTGATTTCAGGCAAATACTTCCGGTTGTTGTCGGCGGGACGAAACAAGATATACTTAATGCTTCACTTACTAAATCATATATATGGAAAAATTGTAAAATTTTTCATCTCACTACGAATATGAGATTAATACGAAATTCAGGAGATGAGTCAGCAGATAGAACTTTAGCGGAATTCAGTAAATGGATGCTCGATGTTGGTGATGGCAAAATAGCTGCTATTGGATTAGAAGGAGATGATGAACCAAGCTGGATTAAAATCCCAGATGATATACTTATAAAACCTAATAACAATGGAATTGAAATAATTGTTTCAGAAGTATATGACAACATCGAAGAAAACTACAATGATTCTAGCTACTTGAGGGATAGAGCTATCATCACACCTGTGAATGAAATGGTTGATGAGATAAATAGTTATGTTCTCTCTCTGTTGCCAACAGAAGAACGATTGTATATGAGCTCAGATTCAATATGTAACACATCACGGAATGCAGAAGAAAGCGACATACTTTACCCGGTTGAATTTTTGAACTCTTTGAAGTTCAACGGAGTCTCCCATCATGAACTAAAGTTAAAAGTAGGAGCTCCTGTAATGTTGCTGCGCAATATTAGCCAAAATTCTGGTCTCTGCAATGGTACTCGATTGATAATAACCCAATTAGCTCCCAGAGTTATTGAAGCACAAATCTTTACAGGAAATCATATCGGCGAGAAGGTTTATATTCCTCGCATAGTTATGAATGTAACCGAATCGAAGTGGCCATTTATATTAAAAAGGAGACAATTCCCGATACGTTTAAGCTATGCAATGATAATTAATAAAAGTCAGGGGCAGACATTGCAGAAAATTGGCCTTTTTTTTTGCCACAGCCGGTATTCTCTCATGGTCAGCTTTATGTAGCGATTTCTAGAGTAACCTCTCGACAAGGGCTACGAATTCTTATAGATAATAAGGATCAAGCACCAGAAGGATATACAAGAAACATCGTCTATCATGAAATATTCGATGATCTATAATAATATATGATAATATGATTGTTTTCATGCTATGTGCAGTTTTTTTTACTGTTGTTTCATTATTTCATCAGTGAAATATCACTTTTTTTTGGACGAAGAAATTATTGTTCTTCTGACGTGTTAATCATCCTTTTATGCATATCTTTGTTTCTATTTTTATATTGAACATATTATTGGAGCAGCAATGGACTACATCCTATTATCGCAATTATCCTTACAGCACCAAAACTGTAAGATCAAAGTAAGAATTTGTCGTATATGGGAATCAACTGCTCCATTTTTAAAAGGGGATATATTCAGCATGGATTGCCTTATGCTTGATGAGAAGGTTTGCACTATCTTATATACTTATATACAGTTATGTTCTTTACCTCCCATCAATTTTGTATGCTGATTTATATATATTATTGTCTTAAATAGGGATATTCTATGCAAGGAACAATACGAAAACAAGATGTCGAAGAATTTAAAACTCAACTCATAGAAGGCGCTGTGTATCTTATAGAAAAAATCGTTGTTATTCCAAGTAAGAAAAAGTTTGCTGTTGTTGACAGGAAGTTTATGATTCAAATTGGAAAATGGACAGCGGTAACTCAACTCGAGGATGGCATAGATTCAATGCCACTATATAGCTTCAATTTCTGTACATTTTCTGAGGCTGAAAATAGGAGATATAATGATAGTATTCTGACTGGTAATATTTCTTACAAATACATTGAACTATTCATTTTGTATTAAGAGAAACCACCTTTGATGACTTACGTACTTCTCTTAGTATTCTTTTCTCTTCTTCTACTTTGTAGATGTCTTTGGTAAAATATGTTCTGTCACAGACCTCACTCACAAATATGTCGGTCAAATCCTCACTCCAATCCGAAATTTGGAAATACAAGATTTAGAGTACAAATTTACACTTCCCAATTTTTTTCCCTATGTTTTCCTCCTACTTGCAGCGTTCACTATATTAAATATGCACGTTGCTTTTACTACAGAAATAATATTTTGCCAGTGACATTATGGGATAAATTCGCTATAGATTTCGATGAAAGTAAAATTTTTGAGAAGGATGTTGGTGGCCCAGCAGTTGTAGTTCTTGCTGGAATGACGGTTCGTTCCTTTAGAGGTATATTTGTTAATTACAATTTTCCCTTTTTTTACTTACCTGTAAAACTACTATATAAAATGACATTAATTTGTGTTTTGTGTTATACTTCTTTTAGACCGGATATATTTATCAACATGTTCGGCTTCGAAAATTTACCTTAACTTAGAAATTCAGGAAGTTGTCGAATTTCTGAATAGGTTTGTCTGCATAAACATGCAAATTTGCTTACAATTTAATTCATTTGATTCATGTTGTTATTTACACGTGAATTTTGATGTACAGAGTAGGACCAACACCTAACCCAATTAAGCAAATCACCTGTACACAACAAGATATTATCAGTCCTGACGAAGAGATGCGAATGAATAGAAAAACTATTTCTGAAATCTTAGCTATGGACTCACCTAATATTCAAGTAAGTGATGTATTTTTATGACAGTTTACTTTTCCTTCTTTTTTTTCAATTAAAATTCTTTTCCTCTATTTTTTTTTTCCCTCTAAAGAATGTGATGTTTACCTACAAAGCAACAAATCATTTTTTTTTTTTCTTTTTCTCGATAGAGTATGAAGTTTACCTGTGAAGTGACACTGTTGGACATAGATACGTCATATGGTTGGTGGTATAAGGCTTGCCATTATTGTAAATCAGCGGTGAAGTCATACGACGATATTTTTTATTGCCCACATTGTGGAAACAACGACAAACCTCCTATGCCTTGGTAAATACTCTAACATAAAGGTTTATCATCTAAATACATTAATTTAACTTATTTTTTCCTAACAATTGTGATTATTATAAGGTACAAGCTAAACGCCACCGTCGCAGATGATACTGATGTTGGAACTTTTACAATATTTGGAAGAGTAGCGCAAGATTTAATTCGCATCCCAGCACAAAATCTTGCTGCAGCAGTTGGTTCAGACAGATTCATCTTGCCTCCAGCCATTAAAAATATTATCGGTCAAAAACACATTTTTCAAATTTCTCCAGACTCACAAAGATTTAGTGCAACAAACTCCTGTTTCAAAGTTAATAAACTTTATACTTCCAATTATGATGTAAAAGGCAAAGGTCAACTTGGAAAGGACCTACATATTAAATGTGAAGAACAACTTCACTCAAGCCAAAGTCAACTTGAAAAGAATCTACTTATTAAGTGTGAAGAACAACTTCTGTCATCTCCAAAAGGAAAACAAATTCAAGAAGAATTATTCCAAGAAACATCTCCAACTCCAAAAAAATCTTCAAGGTATCCTTATTTTATATTTATTTCATTCATTTGATATAATATACTTTTGCCATTTTAATATTTAAATTTTTAAAAATGACAGTCGTGTAGTTCATGTGAAAAATTTAGATCAAGTTCCATTGGCAAAAAGGCAGTGTATTAGGTAATAACAATTATTTTTTTTATTTATATTTAAAATTATCTTCCTCTTTATTCTCTTCTTTTTAGTAATTTCCTTCTTCCACCTATAGATTCCCTCATGATGCTCAATCAAGTGATGATGCTCATGCAAGTGATAATGCTCAAGCAAGTGAAGAAGCAAGTGAAGACAAATAATGCAGAATCATATTCCAACATAGCTTATTTAGATTTACATTATGCAAATAAATAATTATAAAAAATTTGTACTTTCAATCAAGAACTATATTTCAACTGTTTAACTTCGTTTTGTTATGTTGTGGTTTGTTGTAATTTAGTACACTTTTTAATAATTTGAAGATGTTGCTAATAATTTTTGTTATACTTTGGATATTCTATTCATTTTTCCTAAATTTTACTAAGTCAGTAATGCCGCGGCGTAGCGCGGGGTAGTAACTAGTATATATAAAGAGAAAGAGAGAGAGAGAGAGTACGTTTTCTGTATTTTTGAAAGTACGTTGGCTTTTGTGTTTGTAAATTATTTTTGATGATAGGAGAATTGATTTCGTTAGACATGATCTAAACTAGTAGAACTATTTAAAAACTAAATTTTATAATTTTTCTATATTATTTATCAGTGATCAAAAGTCTCAAAAATAACTTTTTTAATAATTGATGTGAATATGTTTATAAATTTAATAGAACAATTCAAATTACGTAAAATTTTAATAAAAAAATATACTTAACATCAAGAGTAAGATAAAAAATTACGATTTGAAACTCAAGTTTTTTATCATTATCTTTTATAAATTTAGATGAGAAAGTAAATACAATGACGAAACTGGAAGATGACAGAAAAATTATTGTTCAATGAAAATGTGACATTCTAATTTGTGCACGTAATATGATTCACGTAATAGTGATCATATTATAATATCTATTTATTATGCGCCTGAATTAAAATATAATTTATTAAGTATTGATCAATTTGAAGAAAAAAAAAAATAGTTTTTCTTCAATGTATCTTCTTTATATTATTGTATTATAAAATTTTAGATCCTAAATTATAATCAGTATCAGCGTGAATACCGTTTTCAATAATTGGTATCAGAAATTTCTATGCTTCCAATAATTAATATCAGAATTTTTCAAGTTTCCAACAATTATATATTAATTTGGCCCCTGAGATTTGTTTACGTTTTCGATTTTAATTTTGTAAATTTAATTGTGACAATTTAGTTGTTGATGTTTGTTATGTGAAATAATCATGTTCTAAGTTTTTTTTTAAAAAAATCTATGTCACCACCAAGTCACTAAGATTTTCTATTGAAATTAAAACTTGAAAAACAAAATTGAATTAAAACCAAATGTTAGAAATAAAATGAAAATTAAGTCAAAAGTTAATATTATAGATAAAAATTAATTTCTACTGTTAGATTATAAAATATTTGAATATTCTTTTTTCACAGCTTATGTTTTTAGAAAAATAATTATATCGAATAAATTAAAGTAAAATTTTTTAAAGCAAATTTATTCAGTTATAACATAAGTTATCAAATTTATTTTTATATTTAGGCAAATTATTTGATACAGACTAATACAAATTACACTGTTTTCTAAAATTCTCTATTTTATTTAGAATTAATCAATTAAATAAAAAAATTACTCTGTATTATTAATATTACAGAGTAATTTTGGAGTTAAAAAAAAAAAACCATATTAGACATTTTTTAAAAAATACTTTATTTATCGTGTCACTTTCGCACACCTCCCTCCTTATTCCCTTTCGTCCTGTCAATTTTTAAAAATTTAAAATTTAAAATTAAATTTGAAAATTAAAATTTAAGATTTAAAATTTAAAACTAAAAAATTTAAAAATAAAATGTAAATTTAAATTTTAAAATTTGAAATTTAAAAGTCTAATTTATAAAATTAAATTTTATAATTTTAAAATTAAATTTATTATTTTAAAATAATAAAATTTTATGTTTAAAACTTAAAATTAATATTATAAAATTTTAAATTTTAAATTTTAAATTTTAAATTTTAAATTTGAAAATTTTAAATTATTAAAATTTGAAATTTGAAAATTTGAAATTTTTATAATTTGAAATTTAAAAATTTAAAATTTGAAATTTGAAATTTGAAATTTTACATTAGAATTTTTTAATTTGAAAATTAAAAATTAAAAATTGAAATTTAAAATTTCACATTAAGATTTTAAAATTTTAAAATTTTAAAATTCAAATTCAAATTTAAAATTTAAATCTTAATTTTAAAATTTTAAAATTAAAAATTAAAAATTATATTTTTAAATTTAAAATTCGCTTTGAAAGTTTAAATTTAAAGTAGAGTATTTTTTTAAAAATCGCAATCCAAATAATAAAAAACAGAATAAATTTTTATAGAATATTAAAATTTTCAAAATATCAAATATATTATAAAATAAATTTATTTTTTATTTTTTATTGATCGTCAAATAAAAAATTATTTTTTATTATAAAATAAATTTATTGAACTCATCCTTTTTCTTCCATACGAATTAAAAAAAATAAAAAATAAAAAATTCAAATATCAAGATGCAAATTATTAATGAGGCTGATTTCACTCAAACCGAGTTATTATTATTATTATTATTTTAATTATATTAGAATCCTTGTCACATTGTAGATGCTGAGTTGGACGTTCTTGGCATTTTGCTTACGTGTCGACGGAGGCATCGCCACAACGGCGCTGACCAGTTGCAATTGCCATCGTTCACGCAATTGCGAAAGAACCATTAAAAATTATATTAATTATTATTACATACTTTATTATTATATTTAATTACAACTTTTGAGATGATTGATGAATTTCGCTGAAAAATTTTATTAAATAAACAAATTGTTAAAATTTGGTTAGATTTATAATTGAATTTTGGTTGAATTAAGATAAGTATTTAATTTTTGGCTAAATTACAGAAAATTTTTCTGTCATATCCCGCTTTTCCACTTTACCCCTGTCATTAAAAAGTCGACAATCTGCCCCCTCGTAATTAGGAAATTGTGCAATAACCCCCGCCGTCAGTTGACCGTCAGTTTTTTTGAAAATATAATTTCTTATACCCAAAATACCCTTGAAAAATATTCCTAAAAAAAAAAAAAAAAAAAAAAAAAGACTTCGGAATAAAAAAAAAAAAAAAAAAAAAAAAAAAAAAAAAAAAAAAAAAAAAAAAAAAAAACTTCGGAAAAGAAAAGAAAAAAAAAGAAGGGCATTTTCGTCAATTTACCATTCCCGTTAACGTCGTTGCCCCTAAAGACAATTCGGTAATTACGAGGGGGCAGATTGTCGACTTTTTAATGACAGGGGTAAAGTGAAAAAGCGGGATATGACAGGGGGGTTTTCTGTAATTTAGCCTTAATTTTTTTAAAAATGAATTAATTAAAATTTAAATATTAATTATAGTAGAAATTTAATTAGTTTAAAATTTATGTAGTTTTTTATATAAGCTATAAATATAGCATATAAGTGCTATTATTTTTTTGGATGGTGGTAATAGAGCTTAGGGAGTGTTTGGTTGTTCGTAAAAAATAATTTTGGGTAGAAAAAAGTTTTATATTTTATAGTATTTGGTTTGTAAAAAAGAAAAAAATTATTTTTCACCACTATTTGTTTGATTTTATAAAAAAAAAAAAATTTCACGTTTAGTGAAACAAATTGAATGGAATTATTTTAAAGAAGCTTGAGTTTTTATTTTTCACTGTTAATTGACGAAAAATGAAAACACCTAATTTTCTTCAAATTCGTAAAAATAATTTTTCAATTTTTTTTTTTTTTACAGTTAAACAAACACGTAAAATAAAATTTTCAGTCGAAAAATAATTTTCGATGCAATTTACGGCCAACCAAACACACCCTTAACCACACTCATATAGTATAATTATGTTCAAATATAAAAGCCTTTTATGTTTGGTGCATAATTGTGTTTAGAAAGAAAAAGTCTTTTGGATCTATATTCTGTAGAGAATAGAAATACATATTCTGGATTTTCAACCCGTATTATATTAATTTACATCTTAACTAACATATATCTAATTTGTATTTTGAAAGAATAGAGTAACAATTGATAGTACATTGAATAGTTTTAATTATTTTATATAATTCTAATGCATTGAATAGTTTTCCTTAAATATAAGTAAATCCTCATATGTAATTTTTTTTTTTTTTATAAAATTTTACTGCAAAATTCCATGTTCAACTAACAGTTTCATATCTATTTGAGATAGTAATAAATTGCAGTATAAAAATTGGTACAATTTTTAATTGTGAGGGATGGAGAGGCTAATTGGGACAGGAGCTAAATTGCTAAGTAGCCCTCCCAAACGTGTAAATTGCACCACTAGTCCCCAAATTTTTATCCAAGATTTATTTTACTCCGCAAACTTTTAAGTTCGAGAGTAGCAGTTTCTAAACTCTTAAAAGAGTTCTATTTTACTTATTATCTATATATTTTTTTTTGTATAAGCACGCAGTGTATTTGTACATATATGTATAAATTTACTAGCTCTTTTTCTATTTTATATTTCAATGCATGTCACCACCCATTATATTTTTTTTAAAAAAAAATTACAAAAAATAAACTGTTTGAATTGAAAATTCCACATGGATAATTTTTTTTTATAAATGTAATATGTCAAGTTGTCAAAATATATTTATTGAGTTTTAATGTTGTGAACATGTTTGGTCCAACAAATAGGATCCAAAATGTTGGTTCAATAAAATATAACGTTGTTAAATTACACATTGGCGGGTTGGTATACAGCACATTTCTAAATGATTTAAAATTTTAATTGCTTAATTCGCATTTTTAAATGAGTTTATTTTTAAAACCATAAGTGAAGCGATTAATTTGCTGAGAGATGGGGATAATTATTTTTTTATTGGTTTTTTTTTTCACATATTTTAATATTTAGTAGGCATGTAGATAATTGGTTTAGATTGAACCAAACAAAACTTTTTTTTTTTTTTTTTTTTTTAGAGAAAGATAGCATGTTACCCGCTTCGTTTATTTTTAGTGAAGCAACTAGATTTCGAACTCGGGTATCAACAGCTAAACCTTTTGCCACTTGTATTAGGGACGGTTGATCAAACAAAACTTTTGTGTGTTGAACTTTTGGGTGCATATTTATATCTATATTATATATTATTATTATTATTATTATTATTATTATAGAGTTTTGTTACCTTAAGAAAGAGATGGTAAGAGAACCACGTTGTCACTTAACATATAAACTGATAAAAATTTATCCTATATTTAATAAAAAATTTGGATGCATCTATTATTACACTGTAAAGCAACTCTAAAATTTACATTAAAAATTAGTGTAATAAATTATTTAAATATTTTATAGTTCATACATTATATTATATTATATTTTATATTATTAATTATCAAATATTTTAGCTGTTATCAATATTTTATAATACTTATATTATATTATATTAATTATCAAATACTTTATTAATTATTTTATATTTTGTGGGGTATATAAATAATTAGCATGTATCAGGCTCAAGAAAAAAAAATTTCATCTCGATCTCTTGAAATTATGAGCTCACATATTGAATATACATAAATTTATAAAGTATAATAAATTATTTAAATAATTTATATTACATATAATATAATTTTACAGTATTAATTATAATTATATATAATATAATTTTACACTATTAATTATTAAATATTTTATCAATCATATTATATTATGTGTGGTGTGTAGACTAATATATAGTATGCAAAAAATTTCTTCTATGTTGAAATTAATCATGAGTGTACCCTACTACACATTCTGGATGTATATGTGTACATACACTACATATTTAAAATCCTTTAATAAAATCAGACTTTGTAAATTACATATATTTAACTAAAATTTGAAATTAAAATATTAATCATCTAATATAAGCTGTGGTTTATGAAATATTAATATACTCTAGATGTATATAATAATTTATTTTTTCTCTAATCAATTTAAATAAGATAAAGGCATTTCACCTATTCTTCAATTTAAAATAACTACTCCAACTTTAACTTTTTAACTAAAAAATTTATTTATAAAATAGCTATCAAAATTATTAAGTTTAATTAAATTTTTAAATAAAGCTATTAAAATAATTTAACTCTACAATAAAAGCTACACAAATACTAATAAAAAAAATTATTTTTATAATATACGAAAGACTACTGTATAGATTTTTTTATATTTTTAATTAAAATTTTAAAATCTTAATAACTAAATATTTTAATTGATTGAAATATTATCATCAAGTGCAGGCAGCCCAACACTAGTTGATATAATCGGCCCCACTTTGGAAGTGATCCTATAAATTTAATTAGTTATGCCTGCACAATAAAAGGAAGCTTTTATATTTAATAGTTCCAAAGACAATAGAATAAATATGATTGAAACTTATGGCACATTATATATAATTTTAAGACAAAGTCAGACTTAACTCAATGAATTGGGTTTAGTAAGTAACAAGAATCTGACAAAAAAAAAAAAATCAAACAATCATTTATCTAAAAATATTTAAATTATTAAAGAACAGTAATATTTTGTTAAATAAAATGAAATGATTCGAAACCCCTCAAAACAATTATGCTATCAGAGTGTGAAAGAAATAATAAAAGAAAAACTGGCTATATATCTTGAGGAGCATTAATTTGTTAGATTTTAATTTGGACGATTTTAATTAACCAAGAGTGTCTTATAATCTCTTCTGCTGAAAGTCTTTTATGCAAAACTTGCTAACTCAGCTAGAAATATAAAAATAAGTAAATTTTGAATTTAGAATTTTAAATATTAATTATTAAATTTTTAGTTAACTGTGTTAAGTGCAGTTGTGACACCCCGGAATTTAGATTAGTCATATATATAAATGATATAATATGACTAAATCTCTTAACTCGGCTATAGCATTTTGGATGGTAACAAGATCTAAAAATTATGAGAGTTAAGCGTGCTAGAGCTAGAGTAGTCCTAGGATGGATGACCTCCTGGAAAGTGGGGCGTCACAGTTGGTATCAGAGGCATTCACCAGTCTGAGCCTGACGTTCACCCATGGGAAGTGGGACGTCACAGTTGGTATCTGAGCCTGACGTTCACCCACCCATGGGAAGTGGGGCGTCATAATTGGTATCAGAGATATTCACCAGCCTAAGCCTGACACGTCAGGGTTTAAAGGGGGAAGAATGTGACACCTTCGGAATTTGAATTAGTCCTATATATAAATAATATAATAAGACTAAATTTTTTAATCCGGCTATATTATTTTGGATGGTAACAAGATCCAAAAGGTTCTGAGACTTAAGCATGTTAGAGCTAGAGTAATTCTAGAATGGGTGACCTCCTGGAAACTTAATTAGCCAAGTATTATTGCTAGACTAGATGTGCTTTCTTTTTTTTTTTTTTTTTTGTTTCCTGGAATCACTAATCTAAATTGAGTTTTCCTTGGTCATCCATCTTGTTTTATATTCATGAAATTCACGTGATAGAATTGACTAGTCATCAGTAAGTACAAAACATTTAATGGTTGATATTAGAGATATATATATAAAATTTTAAATTTAAATTTTAATTATTTATGTTTTTAATTAAATTTAAAAAAATGAATGAAATTAACAGCACATTATAACTCTGTTAAAGAAGGACAATTTGATATTTCGAGGGAAAAATTAATAAATTTAAAATATTTAATGTATTTATGATGCCAATCAGTGCATTAAATTGTACATGCATGCCTACGTCTTCTTTGCCCAGTGCAGCTATAACATGCTTACGTCTTCTTTGCCCAGTGCAGCAATAACGAAGCTTTCTTTTTGACAAAAAAAAAAAAAAAAAAAAAAAAACTGAAATGTTAGTAGAGAGAAACGAATTTTGTTGTAATTTATTTATGTTTTATAATAAAATTTTTAACTTGATAATCGATATTACTGAATATAATCTTAATTATATATTAAAAATATTTTAAAATTAAATTTTAATTTTTTTTTAGATATTATTAACATAATGATCAAAAATTATAAAATTTATAATTTTAATAATAGATACAAATTTTTTACTCATTTAACGGTATAAAAAATAAATTAGTTAATTTTGATTAAAAAATTTTTAAAATTATTTAAAATAAGATCCATATTCATATAGATATAATTTATTTTTAAATATTTATTTTTGTGTCCACTTGATGAATAAAAAAAATATATAAAATAATTATAAATTTTAATATTTAGATAGTTTAAATAATATAAATTATATTTAACGATACCGATCGTCGTTTCGAAAGTTTAATCATCAAAAATAAATAAATAATAATAAAATATATTTGCTACTAATATTTCAATATATTTTAAAATATATATATATTATGAACTAGGGGTGTACATCCTACACCCCACCCCATCCTGGGGTGGGGCTTTTTTCACTGGTCACATCATGTGACCAGTGAAATGTAAGATGTACATCTCTCATGGGATGTACGCTTATATTTACCCAATGAACAATCAAGTTGCCAATACAATAATAATTTAATTACATGAACAATTAATTTTTGATTGAGAAGGAAGTTAGATTGATAGAATAAAAATATTAAAAATTAAAGTCTAATAATAAATCTTTGATAAGTCCTAACACTAAACTAAGACAGGAAAAAGAAAAAATATTGTTTGGAACTGGTGCACATGGTGGTCCACAAACCATACTAGCTAAATACAATAAATGCCTCTGCATTGAATTAATCTTGTTAGGATTTGATTAGATTTGTAGTTGAATCCTTATTGATTAAGATTAATATTTAAATCTTAAAGAGATAAATTTGTTAAGATTTAAATATTAATTAAAATAAAAATCTATTTAATTAGACTAGAATTTAAATAGCTTTTGATATAAGCTATAAATATAGTATGTGTTCTATTATATGAAGGTGGTGTTAAGATGACCACACCAACGGTGGTGATGATATCCATGGAGGTGGTGGGGATTAGGATTTAACCACACCGATATAATGGTATCCACACTCACGGTGGTGGTAACACCGAAGGAGATGATGAGGACTAAGATTTAGCCATATCTATAATTTTCTAGGTTTATAGAAGACGAGAGAAGGATAAGAGAGATTCAGAAGGAGGGCTCAGGTTCAAACTACTCTATCGATTTTTAGTAAAAATACGATTTGATGTTTTCGCTGCGGAATCCCAACACTAGGCGGTACCCACGTCAACACTAGGTAGTACCGACATGGATTGTGGTATCGAAGCGAGTTACGGATTTAAAAAATCTGGTATCAAAACGAGTACCGAATTTTCCTAACAAATCTCATATTTTTATCTTCTTAATTAGGTCGTATGGAACAACCATCTCATCAAAAATCCAAGGATAAAGTCTATGTCCATACTATTCTGATATTGCAATATAGGAACTCTGTAACCACACATTCAATTTTATAAATTTTTAGTATATTATAGTTCCCTCTCGATTGAAGAAAATTATTATTTTTTATAAAAATATTATTTTTTATTTTTTTATTATTATTATTATTATTATTATTATTATTTTTGTGAAATGATGTTTTATGTTTCAGTGTTAACTAATTAAAAAGGTGACTTTGTGAAAAAAAACAAAATACTTTTTTTTGGGCTCAAAACTTGAAATTACAAAACGTGAGAAAGATTAGAAAAATCAAAGTATTCAAATAAAACAATTGAGATACGTACAAAATTGCAATTTTAAAATTTTTTATATTTGATCTAAAAATAAAATCAAGGCATATATTCAAGAACAAAATTTGATTGAAGAGCTCTTCAACAGCCATAATAAATGCCCAGCGTGAGACTGTAATTTCTAAAAATAATATCAAACTGATAGTTTATATATTTTCTTAAAATTTTTTTATTAAAGAGCTATTCACTGTAGTTTTATTCTGTACCCGGCAACAGGTGTAGATGGACCGAGTGCAAATAAAAAAAAAATAAACAAAAAAGAAAAAACCTCTCCACCAGCAGCTTGCACTCTCGATCCCCGCCCGGACACCAGGCTGCATGCATGGATGCTATCTGGGGCCAGATACGTCCTGCGATGAGACGTAGGACTGCGCAGTCGCCGTGCTCATCACAGAACCAGTGGTGTCACCTCCGGTGAAGAACCCCTTCTGCGCCGCGGCATCCATCCCCTCCTTGCTCGAGGGGTCGGCGTATCCACGTCCGTAGAGGCGGAGGAAGCCGAGCGACTCGACGCGGGGCTCCGACACCTCGGCCTTCCCCTCTATCATCCCCACCACGGCCACCATGCTCGGCCGCAACGCCGGCTCCTCGTGCAGGCAGCAGAGCGCCACCTTCACCAGCCGCCGGACCTCCTCCCCCACCACCCTCCCCTCCAGCCGGGGGTCCGCCAGCTCGTCGTACCGCCCCTGCTCGTGCCGTTCCAGCGCCAGCATCGGAAAATACTCCCCCCCTCCTCCTCCTCCTCCTCCGTAACCTCCCGGCCCCGACCCTCCCGTCCCGCTCGACCACCCCCCGGACTCTCCGTCGCTCACCCGCAGGCTCCTGTTCTTGCGGCCCCGCACCAGTTCCAGCAGGACCATCCCGAAGCTGTACACGTCGATGCGGTCCGATATCGCCGCGTTCGCCAGCCACTCCGGCGCCAGGTACCCGCGCGTCCCGCGCATTGTCGTGAACAGCCCGGACTGATCCGGCCCTATCAGCTTCGCCAGCCCAAAGTCGGCGATCTTCACCTGCCCGCCGTCGGCCAGCAGTATGTTCTCCGGCTTCACGTCGCAGTGCACGATCTTGTGGTCGCACTCCCAGTGTAGGTACGCCAGCCCCCGCGCCGCGCCCACTGCCACCGCCATCCTCTCGGCCCACTCCAGCACAGGCCCGCAGCTGCCGAAGAGGGACCGGTCTAGCGACCCCCGGTTCATGAACTCGTAGACGAGCAGCCGCCGCGAGCCTTGCGCGCAGAAGCCGCGGAGGCGCACCAGGTTCACGTGGCGGATGTTGCCGATGACCGCGATCTCCGTGCAGAATTCGCGCTTCCCCTGGAACCCTACCCCCTCGATCTTCTTCACGGCGACCTGCGACTTGTCCGGGAGTTCCCCTTTGTACACCGACCCGAACCCGCCGGACCCGATCTTGGTCCGGAAGTTGTTGGTCACCACCTCTACCTCTTCGTACGCGAACCGGGTGGGCAGCCCGGGGATCAGTATCTCCTCAGCGTCGTCGTCGTCGTAGTCGAAATCCGAACTGCCCCCCGCCCCGCCGCCAGGCGACTTGTGCCGGCCGAGCTGGATGTCCTTCATGACCATGGTTTTGAATTGTTTTATCCTCTTCTGGATACGCTTGCGCCACCACACGAACATTATGAGCGCCAGCATGAAGATGAGCAGGAACGCGGCGATCGACGGCATCAGAATCGCCACGAGGGGCGTCGTCGGGGAAGTGCCGGAGGGATTATTCGGCGGCGATGCCGTTCCTACGATCTTGATGTAGCCCAAGGTGTTCGCGTCCTCGCTGGCGGTGGAATTGAGGAAGGAGCCCATCTGGTGCTCGAGCAGGTAGCAGGATTTGGACGAGCCGTCAAAGAAGTAGCCGACACAGGAGCAGTTGCCGGAGCAGATGTCCTGGCAGACAGACTCGTCACGGCCGGATGATACAGGCGCCGCCAATTTGTTTTCCAAGTACACAGTACCGCTTACCAGGCTCAAGTACGACGACGATCCAGACAAATTTTTACTGCCGCACGAAGACGAGGAGGAAAGGATAGAGCCGTCGCCTGGCAGGCAGCCGCCGTTAAGCGACGCGGTGAAGAGCGGCAGGCAGTTGCAGCTGGAGGAGTTGCCTTTCGGCGTGCAGAGGCCCAAGGAGCCGCACGACAGCGGGAGGTCGCAGGCGCCGCTCGGCGCTACGAATTGGCTGCTGGACGGCGACGAGGAGTTGACCGACGAGTAGCTGGAGATCTGAAGCCGGCCGTCGGAGCCCAACTGTACGATCCGAAATTCGGCTTCCGGAAGGAACACCTCGAAGACGACGTCGCCGGCGGAGGAGAGGAGGAAGAGCCCGGTGTAACTGGCATTCATGAAGGCGACGGCGGCGTCGTCGTGGTCTTTAATGGATCGGACGTCGTTGGCGAGGCTCCAGTACCGGGAGCCGAGCCACGTCAGCACGGCGTCGGAGGCGGTGACAAGGAGGCGGTAGTCGCCTTCGGTGAAGTCGGCATCGGAGACGGAGGACGTCAGATAGGAGCCGGCGGGCAGCAGCTGGGACGACAGGAAGGAGTCGGAAGGGTAGTCGAAGGATTGCCATAAAGTGGCGTTTGCGGCGTTGACGAGGAGGAGGTTGCCGTTGTCGGCGAGGCGGAGCGCGGCGACGGGGGACCGGAGCGCAGGAGTCGACCAGAGGAGGGAGCCGTTGGAGCTGGTGACGGAGAGGCCGAGAGTGGAGAGGAGGACGAGGCCGGATGAGTCGGGGATCGGCGCGGCGCGGTTGGCTGCCCAGACGACTGTTTTCGACGCCGCGTGGAGGACAGCGAAGTAGTAGCGCGACTGCTGGTTCAGCGGATTTAAAATTGCTGCCTGGAAGGCGCCGCCGGCCGACGCGAGGAACACGCCGTAGGTGTCGAAGAAGAGCAACTCGGAGGCAGAGAAGTTGGGGTACAGAAATTCTACGGCGACCCTGGTGCCGGCGTCTGCGACATCGAAGAAGCGGAAGCCGAGGAGGATTAAGAGGAAAAAAGAGAGTTTGAATAAGGAGGAGGGAGACATTGGGGAGTGAAATGTGAGCCCATGGAGGGAGGTGGTGTTGGACTTGGGGGGAATGAATTGAGGGTGGGGAGTTGATTGGGTGGGCGGCGTTGACTTGAGGGGAGGTAGTAGGGAACGAGAGGATTGTGATTGGTGGATCGTACCTGGCAAACGTATCTCAGTTTTAATGCGAAAACGTGGGACCCACCCTTCTGACTCTGTGTGCTCGTTAGTGAAACGTTGACCCGATTATTAATCTAATAATAAACGAATTGGTGCTATGGGGATTGGGGAGTACAAAATGCATCGTATTCGATATATGCATATATTATAAATGCCAATGTGATTTATTATAAAATCCAACCCTATTTGAATATTTTCATTCTTAAGGAAAAAAAATATTAATATATATTATAAAAAATAAAATATTTTTTTACTATATTCTTCGTTTATTTAACTATAAATTAAGTTTTATTGAATAAAATATAGATATACGAAATTTGAATAAGAATATGAATTTTTAATTACATTACATTGTGTATTTTATTTGCGCTAATTTTAGCTTCTATTTATATATGCATATTAGTATTTATTATTATTTAAATAAAAATTTAATTTATATTTGAATTTGAATTCTATTTAGAGTGTACAAAAAATATTTTTCATACTTTTATTCATATATAAATTTTATTTTATTGAGTCTAGTGTCAGAAATTTAAAAAATTTTAGCTCACGTATCTGATTCAACTTCGTTAGATTAAACTATTGATAAGAAATGAAAAATCTTAAAACTATTGTAATTAATATATTCAAAACTTTCAATAAATGTTAACCGCACAAAAAGTTATAGTAAATTTAGTAAGTGTTTAATAAAAATATTAGCGGATGTCTTTTATATAGACTTAGTTGGTAAATTTATATAGTCTATAAATAATGTGATTGAGGTGTGTATTTTTATATTTGTAGTTAAATAAAGATATATAAAATTTGTATTATGATTACAATATTATATTTTAAATTATTACATCTATACTCTTATATATAATAGGTCTATACTCTTATATATAATAGATCTATACTCTTATATATAATAGTATGTTATTTTGACCAAATATGACATGAAAGTTAAATAATCATAATTATTATTAAATTATTTAAGGCCTAATGCTTAGATAAATTAATTTATTATTTTGACTGATTAGGTGCAAATCAAAACGGTTGTGATTAAGAGAAATAATGACTTGAATAATTTACTTTAAAGTAATATTTTTTAGATAATTTTTATATTAATCATAAGGCACTAAGATAGATTAATTTATTACTTCAACTATTCAGGTGCAAGATAAAGAGGCCTCGATCAAAAAAAAAAAAAAAAAAAAAAAAAAAAAAAAAAGGTAAATTAATCGCTTTAAAAAGTGTATGCTAAAATTGCATCCAATTATTTTATTTAGTCTGCTCTTAGAGGAACTCTAGACATTAAGATATATGGATGGTGTAGGGTAATAATTTTTTTATAGCTGTTTTAAAAAATTACCTGATCAAAGCTGGTAATTTTTTTATATAAAAATTTTAAAATTAATTTTCACGACGGGCAGAAATTTTAAATTAATTTTTAATTAAAAAATTACATACTTATACTCGTGACTCTGCTTCAAAGGATGGATTATGATGTTATATAAGATATATGCATAAAAAAAATATATTTATACTCATAATTCTGCTCCAAGAGAAAATATTGTCATATTATATAAAGTATAATTTTTCTATTTTTTGTGTGGTAATTTTTAGATGTGGTATTTTACTGATAAAATATGCATTTTATTTTATATTTCAACTCTACCTTCATCTTTTGATGCTATTGATGATTCTATTTCAATACTTAATGATTTTAGTTACACGGAGTCAAAAGAATAAATCATACTTGCATTAGGGTATATAGTCCTTGATTTGCCTTTGAGAGAGGACAAACATGCTTCTCTTACGGATTAAGGTACATCGGCCCAAGCAGTATTTTTAGAAATGTGGGAGCGCTTTAATTGGTTTAGTTTAATACTGATGAAGGCATGTCTAGATAAAAACATTCGAAATTCAATTTCAGAATATAAGACAGCTCGCGACTTTTTAAATGCTGTGGAGCAAAGTTTATAAGTTCCAATAAAATTTTTGTGAGCACCCTAATGAATAAACTTTTTTCCATAAAATACCATGAAAAAGACTTGATTCGTAAGCATTTTATGAAAAAGTGAGATATTATTGCGTAACTCACTGCACTTGAAATAATCATTTCTGATTCATTCTTAGTGCACTTTATTTTGAACTTGCCATCTGAATACAAATCATTTTAGATATCTTGTAATACACATAAAAATAAATGGTCAGTAAAAAATTATTGAAATAAAATAGAGTTAATTTTGCTTCTCAAAAGAGATAAATAAAACGCGCTAATAATGGTCAGGAAAAGAATGACTCAAAAACGAGGAATAAGAAAATCATGTTTGATTCATAAGGCCAATCAAGTATTTGGACTCCCAAGTGCTTCATTTGCAAGAAAGGATTATATAAAGAATAACTGTCAAAAGTTTTAGAAATGGCTCTAGAAAAAAAGTAATGGCTTCAAAAACAGAGTAAATGTCATGTAGCAAATTCTATGCAGAAATTTCTAAATGGTAGAAAATCTAATAAAGATGAAATCAGAATCTATACTATAAAAAGAAATCTAACTAAGATAGATTTTGCATGAACATTTATATTAGTTCATTCTAATAGTCATGGATATTGTTGATATATTTTATATTTCAATTTTTTAAAAAATTTAATTTTTATTTCAGAACTTGCTAGTTTGGTATATAGTGTTTTGATAATAAATTTTTTTCCTTATGTGATAAATCTGAAATAGTTAGTTCTATTATTTTAAAAAATAATTTATATAAAGTATCTTTAGATCATCATATAGTGAAATTTTTCTTTCCATGCACAAAAATACTGGATCAAAATGTGGAATTAATAACGAAGAGTCATCCATGTTAATATGGATAAGAGATGAGTACACATCTTGAAACAGTGAATTCAAATGTTAATTACAGAAGGCATTTTGAATAATCTCACTTTTCTGACTTCGGAACATGTGCGGATTGTATAAAAAGAAAGCATACCAAAACTTCTCTTAAAAGTGCTGAAAGGTATGATGAAACATTAAAGCTGATTCGTAAGAATATATGCGGAACACTTCCTCCTTCAATTATTGGTTATAACTATTTTATCACATTTACTATTGACTTCTCACGATATGGCTATTTTTATTTATTTAAAGAGAAATCTGAAGTATTAGATACCTTGAAGATATATACGACTGAAATAGAGAATAAACTCGAGAGAAAGATAAAAATAGTCAAATAAGATAGGAATGACAAATATTTTGGTAGATAAACGGATAAGGACCAAGTCCTTGGGTATTTTACTAAGCTTTTGGAAAAGCGCGAAATTATTTTAAAGTTTAAATAAACTGTTTTGACCTTTGGTTTTTAAAAAATATTATTGATCAATATATTTATTCGAAGGTTAGTAGGAGTAAAACAATTTTTTAAAGTCATTTATATTAATGATATTTTGCTTGCTAATAATAATTTTGGGCTATTGCATGACATTAAAGATTTTTTTTTCAAAATTTTGAAATAAAAAATTTAGGTGAAGTCTCATATGTTCTTAATATTGAAATTAAAAATGATAGGTATAAAAATTTACTCGATCTATCTCCAAAGGCCTACATAAAAAGGTTTCGAAAAAGTTGGAAATGTATAATTATAAGTTCAGTATTGTTTCTATCCAGAAAGAAAATAAGCTTAATATTTTTCAATGTCCTAAGAAACTAATTGGATGTTGAACGTAACATACCTAATGTTTCTACAATTGGTTGTCTTATGTATCCACAGACGTGCGCGTATTCGGATATTATTTTTGCTGTAGGATTACTAGGCAAGTATCAAAGTAATCTAAGTATGGAGTATTGGAGGGCTGCTAAGAAGATTATGTAATAGCATCGATTTTAAATTTCGAAAATTGTGTTAATTTTTCGATAATTGGAATAAAGTTGGCTTTTTTTGAAAAATAATTTGGCTGGGTTCTTTGTGAGAATTTTCTAATGTGATGGTCGTCTTTTTGACGGGTTCGTCGAACAGAGAACGGCGGTGCGATCGGATCACGAATCCGACTTACGAATCTTCCAGAAAGACACTTTTAACTTATCGGGTCCAAAAAGGGGAATTGATAATTTTCGATACCCGTTAAGCCTTATTGGTGCATCGGAATCCGTGATAATGGATATGGGACGTTTCGAATAGTTAACACGCATTTCGAGGAAAATAGGCGGGGGCTCACTAACAGATCCGCCGCCCATACGGAAAGCCCCGCATAGACGAAGCGTCTAACCTGTAAAAGATAAAACTACAACTATAGAAATATCAAAGCTGTAAAATAAACTACTGAAACATAAATGTACAACTCCAAATAGTACAAGTCTGAACCTCACAACGTAAGTCTCTCGAAAATAAAACTCTCAAAAGTAACTATCTACTATAATCCAGCAGACTGTACTACAAAGCTCAAAAAATGGTACCACTATAAGCCAAGGACGGGTAGGGAACTAGCTCGCGACTCCTTCACCTCAAACTGCTGTCTCCGCTCGAACAGAAGCCGGAACAGCTACCACAGAAAAACCTATCACCACAGCAGGTGTGAGAACTACACCGTCACGTAGTTCTCAGTGGGTACCGTCATCAAGACCAACGGTCTGCCCACTAAGTCTATTAGAGGCATAAGATAACAGGAAAACTATAACAATGTAAAGATAAGATGGAAAGAAATCTACAGCTATCATGCCTTTATCTACAATGCTCAAAGGGTGCTACAGATGAAAATGATGTATTGACTCTAACCCAAAATACTCAATCAACCTAATTACAGTGACTGCTACATAGGGTCTAGTCAAACCTGAGCCCACCTACTGCCATTACATCTACGGAGGACTGGACTTACGTATAGGGCGTCCCACACGGACTGCGTTGACAAGTCGCGATAGCAAATTAACAGGCCCATCTCCGGAGCGGCACTCGAGAGGCGCGACCCCACCCGAGGAAAGTATCCGCGCATCTCTGTCGAGCTCAATATGGCTCATGCAGGCTATAGTCCAAATCCACGATCCATCAGATCGACAATGTCCAACTCACAACGCTAACCCACTGGCTGGAGGTACTCAACGCCGGACCGCCGTCAACCCAACGGCTCCCAAAACAGAAATCCAACTCCACACATTAAAACTCACTGGCTGGAGATACTCTACAGCCACAACAACGAAGGGTCCAAAAACTCCGGAAGACTAATACCTACAACCCCAATCAAACAAGAACAAGCTATAGTCATAGCCTCCCATTGTTCTCGACCCGAGAATGAAAATAGCCCTTAGAATCCAGATCACTCGAATTCTCTCGGGTGAAGAAGTTTACAGAAAAAGTGATATTTATTACCGAAAACCATTTTCACTCGAACCCACGCGGGGTAAGGACTAAAAGTAGTTCCTTTTTGTAAAATCATCTTAATTTAAGGAAACCCATTTTAATGAATTTTAGCTATTTTAGGAAAATCAGTTAGAAAACAAGTTTTACTCTCGAACCCCGAAGGGCTAATGCCTTCGCCCAATCAGACAAGAACAGACTCCCGCGACCCTTCGACATTTGGAAGAAAAAATATTGGTTTACTGAAATCATGTGTGTCCAAAAAGATTCTGGATTTAAGGTCATGCTATCACTGGTACACTACTGCCACGAACACAGTGGCGACAAATAAATCGGAGAACTCGACATCCGGGACCAACATTTACCCAAACGGCTCCCGCCACTGGTACAAGACTAGCTACATCTACCAGACTTCACTCGGCCCCCAAGCACGAGTGTAATATGCATCCTACACTAAGAGAAATCCCGACCACTCGGCCCACTACCCGGGCGAGAAAAACACTATGTCCGGGGATAGAATGTAAAGTGTGGATGTCTAAAACATAAATGAACCTAGCCTAAGTGAGGGTTCTCTACTAGTCTGGTTTACACATGCAAACATATGGCGGGGTGCTAGGTCCAAGTTCCAATAATAGCATTTAATTTAACTGAATGTAAATGGGAAACATGATCCAACATGATCTCAAATTATCAAGTAGGAAATATCATCTATCACTAACATGCTCCCTAACACATCTCACAACATGCATGCTCACTATCACATAGAATTAGAGAACCGTCCACCGGTTCTGGAGACAAAAGCAACCCGCCTGAAAGCGCGCGTCGATCCAAGGTCCAAACTGAACGTGGATAAACCTCAAGTTCCCATGATTCCAACGAGCCCAAAAACACCTAAAAATTCCTCCCAGGCACAGAGATACAGTCCAAACATCGCGGTAAGCAAAAATCCCCACGATCATAAATCTGCGGAAAGATCAGTCCGAAAGAAGCCAAAATATCACCTACGAGATGATCTCCAAAAAATCCAATAAAAATATGGCTGCGATCCTCACGAAGCGTAGATGTCGATCGAGTCCTCACAGGTCAAAATCCGATAACCAAGCATGGAGATAAAAATCGAACAAGCTCCGCTGTCCAGGAAAACCGGCAGCAAGAAAAGGGGTCAAAGATGTTCCAGAAACGCCAATAAAAACCCAAAACTGAGAGGAGCGGAAAACACGAAAAACAAAGATCTACCTCTCGTGAAACCGATGACGTAGAAATCGACCAAAAACTCACTCCCGTCAGCCCTGGGGAGCTCGCGGAATAAGCGTCAACGAAAAAGCTCGGTTTCGAAGGCAAGTCGAAGCTTGCGATGTCGAGAAGAACGCTGATGACACGCCTTCCAAAAATTCTCGGGATGCCAAAAATCGAAGAAAACCCGAAGGTGGATCTCCTATCAAAAAATGGGCTCAGAAAACGTAGGACAAAATGCCCAAATGAAGCCCCAAATAGACTATTTATAGCCCAGGCCCACACTAAAGGAGGATCCGGATTCGGACGCAGGAATCGGGCGCCCGAATCCGGCCCGGCCCACGACTGTGCGCGCCCGAAAACCCCACAGCGCGCCACGTGGCCCGCTCTGCACTCGCAGGCCCCGCGCACGTGCGCCCGCCAATCACGACGCGCCTCGTGGCAGCGCGGTCAACTGCGGGGAGCACGCTCCGCGGTTCACGGCGGGCTAGCCGGGTCGCTGCGCCCGCCAATGGGCGGGCGACACGTGGCCTGGCGCGGTCCACAGTGGGCCGCGCCCGGCGTGGAACGCGCACTGTCGCGCGTGCGTTGACCGGCCACTCCCTGCGCGCCACGTGTCCAAGCGCCCCACTCGTTGGTCCCGGTGCACGCGGAAGTCCCGCGGACCGGTCGGCCTGCGCCGTTGCCCACGCCTGCCCGCGCTGCTATCCGCAGCTGCGCCGCCGCCGCCGGTGCTTCCCCGACTGCCGGAGCAGTACCTCTTACCTCGAAATCTGTGTTTGGGCATTCGGGCTCCAAAAAATACAAGTAAATAGTCTATTTTCATCGTTTTCCGCGCTGAGTCCAAATCCGATATTCGTTTTGCCAAATTCCACTTCTAAAATTTGTCGAAGGCATCCAGATAAGTAATTTTAATCCAAATTTCGTGCTAGGTCCAATCCTGGGGTCCATTTTGTGCGCAACCAAATCTATCACATATCATAAGCCTCCCGAAGCCACAATTCACTCCGCAAGACATTCGCGGAGATCCGGGTCATCACATAGCGGATCGCGTAAGAGGACGGTTTTCACTTCCGGAGGGGTTCTTGACGCGAGGGTTCATCGGTTTGGTGTTCCGGGACAGCAGTACATCGTTTTTCATTTCAATCTTTTCCTTCATTGCCGGAGTTTCGTCTATCGTATACGGTACACCTATAAAATCCCTTTTCGTATAGTTTTGTGTTTTTACACGATTTCCCCTATCGATTAGTGTTAAGGGTATTTTTATTATGTTTTTACCATCTGGATGTTTGGATGTCGCGATAAAAGATCTGGTGGACTGTTTGTCCATATCGGAACAACGGAAAAGTCGTTCGGGATATATTTACGATCGGTAAAGTGATCGGTGCGACAGTTCAAAAATCGAAGGTGGTTCCAGTAATTTGGAACAAAGAGAATTTTGACACAGTTGTCGGGACCACTAAATCGATGGTTAATGTAAAATTATTAATTGTTTTAGTATGGGCCTTGGATAGGTCTGGGTAAATTTCTGGAGGCTTAGAAGGGTCGCGAGCGCGGTTGTTTATTTTCGGTAAAGGTGGATACCTCGATCCGAAGAAGAGAACGATATTGAATTGGTTCAATTCGACCTTTCTCTCCTTCTTTACTACTATTCTTATGATGGTTGCTTTGTTAGTAGGAAGGATGATGGCCATGGGTAATGTGACAACACGGTATAACACAATAAGACGAGGATTGAATGAATAACCCTTTTGTTATTCTTGGTTTATGCTACACTAGGCGACTGATTATCGCCAGTAAGGTTTTGACTGGTTCTATAATGATTGTTATGCTCTTGGCACTTTTCACGCATACCAGCGGTTTGGCCACCGCATCGGTATACTTTTTCGGAGAGGCGGTCTATTTGACCCGTGATCCCTACGCGGCGACTTGCTTGAGGGGACCCCCTGCAGACATTGTAGCATTGCGGTTAGTGCGGTTGGGGTTGTTTACATCGGCTCATCGAGCGGGATTGTGATTGTGCCTGAGGTCAAGGGACCGACATGGCGGTTGTGTTGGATATCAGTGGTATGAATCCCTATGTGGAAACATACTGGTAGCGGTATGGTGGATTGGGTGTTCCGAGATACGGTTTGGTGTTCCTTGCATATTACTGTATTTTGTTTACAGTTATTGCTATAGTTATATTTATTTCCTCGGTATGGATGAGTTCGGTTGGGGGTAAAGATCAGGACGATGGTGAGGGCACGACCTAAGGAGTTACAGTTCTTATTCAGACTAGTGATACTCTTTTCTCCTTCTCATTGGTTATTTAATTTTGGTTGGTATTTGTGCATGTAGATATGAATATTGTGGATGGTGTGGATGTTGGGACAAACTTGTGTTTTTGTTAGTTAGCTACACATTTTGGAACTATGCTTTCGGTATATGGTTTTATGGATGCGTCGTGTGGACGTAGACTTTTAAAATATAAAAGATTTGCGAAAACGGTTTTAGAAAACTGAGTGTCGTGTGGGCACTGTTTTTAAACCCTGTGGATTTATCCATTTAAACTTATGATGCGTCGTGTGGGCGTTGTTTTTCGTATGAATGATAAGAATGATTTTTATTAAATCTTTGCACTCTGTGAATGTGAAAGGAATGTGGTTGATGTATATGTGAATGCGACGCCGTGCATATACAGGAAAAACTCTATCCGTTTGTACAGAGAGATATTGTAGATGTGGCGGGTTTGTGCACCTGCCAGAGCGGGTGACTTTTTTTTTTTATAAAAAAATCTAGCTATTTCCATTTTAAATTGCTCCCGAGGTGTGACAGATTATAAGGTACTTGAAGGTTACTTTGGATCATATACCGATATACAAGAGATCAGATCACTTAGAGCTAATTGGGTACTCAAACTCCAATTTTGTTGAATGGCTAAATACCAAAAAATTTACAACTCTGTATATTTTTCTTATTATTGGTGGAGTGATTTTATGGAATAGCAAACAAAGTATTACTGCCCCTTCGACCATGACTGCAGAATATATTGCATATTACGAAACTACATCACGGATTATTTGACTAATGAATTTCATCACAGATTAGAAAATTGTGGACTCCATTGCTTGCTCAATAAGAGACTGTAGTTTCCTTTGCCAATTACAGTAAAATTATAACGGGGTGTAAATATTTAGACACAAAATATATTATTGTGAGAGAGAAGCTAGAGGAAGATTATGCTATGATTGAATACATTAGTATCAAATCTATGATTGCAGACCCAATGACCAAGGTGCTAGTATAGGGTTATATATAGAACATGTTAGTAGTATTGATCTGATTAATTCTTTTGATATATAAGATTATAATACTTTTTTATTTTCTTTCAATAAAGTTACAGTTTTGATGCAGCTGTGTTGGGACCGTTTAATAGACATAAAGTTTTGTTTGTTAACGAATAGACATACAATTCTCAGTTTATTTATAAACTTGTGTCATATAAAATATTGGCTAAAAGATTAAAATAATATGATAATTATGAAAGAAAATTTTCATTATAGAGAAGTGAACCACCATACTTCTTATCATTGCAATATTCTAGTTTTGGTTAAGAATTAAGTGGTTTCTAAGATATTTGATCATAAAGTTTTCAATAATGCACAATAAAATTTAGAATATAATAAATCTGTTTTTGGAATATGATAATATGAGCCAAGTTGAAGATTGTTATAATTATCATAAATATGACCCAAAAGGTTATATTCAAATATGAAATAATTATAAATAAAGGTCAATTCTAATATATATATATATATATATATATATATATATATATATATATATATATATATATATATATATATATATAACTCATATATCTTATTTCCTTTCTATCTATTTAAATTAAATGTATTTTTAATCAAACTTTAATGGAAAGTCGATTTAAACTCTATATACAGAATAGTAACTGGGAAAAGTTTCTGAGACAGAATAAGTAACCAGATTATCCAAGTTCGGTTGGTGACGTTCATATCAGTTATATTTTATTTTTTCCATAATGTTGGGTGTTGGTATGTAATTAATTTTATTATTTTTACACGTCAATATAGATTGTGTCAACTATTACTTGTTTCAGAATAACCAATAGTTAAGGGAATCTCCAGACAATTTTCACCGTATATCTCCTCCTATGGGATTTGGGCCTCAACCATGAAGGCCCATATGTGTTAATGGACCCATCCAACGAAATGGGTCCAAATTAAATAGGATTCTCGCGCCACCACGTTTCAATGTTTAAAACGCGAGCCCGTACTCCACGTCGGCGCACACTCCTCCTCGAAACACTACAAACTCCTCCCAATGCCGCGAATGGCGTCCTCCGCCACAGCCGCCCCGCGCCAACATGCCCTTCCTCCTCGTCCTCGCATCCCCCCTCTCGATTCCGGTCACCGCCGGTTGCGCTCACCGCCCCGCCGCTCACCTCCCTCGCCGCCCCCCACCAAACCCTAAACCTACGCCGCGTCGCCTCCCTCCGCCATTAAAATGCGCTCCTCTCCCTTCGACGACCTCTCCGCACCCACCCCTAAACCCTAATCCCTCGCTGCTCGATGGGTTCCTCCTCGTCGTCTCCTTCCTCGGAATCCTCCCCCGCGATTCCCCTGAGCGATGGCGACGTCTTTTGGCGATCTCGGAGGAGGCGGAGTCGAGGCTCGCGGAGATCCCGCCGCATCTGATCCACGCCATCACGAGTTCCGAGGATCGCCGCTTCTTCTTCCACCCGGGGATCGATTGCCATGGCATTTCGCGGGCTATTGCCAAGTACCCCAATGGCGGTGGTGGCAGCACCATTACACAGCAGGTATACGATTCGGCTATGATATTTATTAGGTGCTTCCGTTTCTCCTCGATCGGGGCAACATTTTGTTAATATGATTGTTGTAGAGTATTAGATATGGAAAATGCCAAACATTTAGATTGATAAGCTCGATTATGATGAATTGGGCAAGGCATGCTAATCTTCAGAACAATCAGAAAAACTAATGCTTATAATTCAGTAAAAAGCATTAAATCACGCGAACAATTGCAAACAAATTTTTAAACAATTTCTGTATATGTGGTTCATATTTGTTCAGATATTCTTTTTGCACAATCAGGTTTATTTTATTATCATTGATGCTAAATTTCATGAGAAATTGGCAATTAGCCTGTATTTAGTGTACATCTTTACCATAATCAGAAGCATGAGTTTTCAAGTGGTGCCAGGAATGCAATTTCTTAGGTGACAATATTGATCGATTTTCTGTTCTGCCTGCATTCTCTCTCTGAATCATTTGCTCTTTAACAAGCTATTATGAAACTCAAACTCCTAGTTGTCATTTTCTCTTTTCAGGCGAATATGGTTTAGATAAGTAACTATATCGAGTTCTGTGCACTTATTTTCTTTTTCTCTATACGGCAGCTGATGAAGAGAATCTTTCTGACAAGTGAGCGGAAAATATCGAGAAAATTCATAGAGGGCTTATTGTCACTGATGATCGAGAAGAGAATGTCTAAAAGGAAAATATTCTATTCGTACTTGAGCACGGTAATGCACTTGCCTTTTCCAGCTATTTCTCTGAGATTATGTCTCTTGTTTTAGGTCACTTCTTAAACACAATTATAGACTATTTATTTTTGAGAACTCTCACCCTGCTAGATTGCGGAAATTAATATTATTTTGCTTCTATGTGCTCAAATCCTCTAAATCTCAAAGGAAATACTTGAACTTTCAAATTTCAATTGTCTTGCTAGTAAGTAAATGGATATGACTAGAAGAGTGGATAAATTTAGCTTGAATGTTTTCTACTTTGATTCAAGAAATGCCATAAATTATGTCTTTTATTTTTGGAGCCGTCTTTAACTTTAAACAGATGTACTGGGGACATGGAATATTTGGAATTGAATCAGCATCTTCCTTCTACTTCCAGAAGCAACCTTTCTTTCTCACTGTGGGAGAGTCAGCTTTGCTTGCCGGAATATTACCTGCTCCTGAGATTCTAAATCCTTTTACAGACCCTGGAAGGTTGTTGAGATTAATATTTAGCAGATGTTATTGTGACCACCTATTGTCTCCATGTGATTTATTACGTCAAGATATAGTCCACTAACATAGTTAAGCGATATTTTGCCTTTTTTTTTCCCTGAAAAGTAACATATTTTTTCACTTTGTTAAAGAGGCAAGTCTTCCCAGCAGCGGGTACTCAGAAGGATGGTAGCAGAAGGGTTTCTTGACATGGAGACAGCACTTAAGGTCGCAAAACAACCTCTTTGTTTGCATTAGGAAAACAAGGTAATGTGTTAACATGTTCCAGAAAAGCATCTGTGAAGCCTGATTTCTTTTTATTTTCTAAACACATATCGTTTCAACTCATGCTACTCTTTAACTGATTGTATCAATCAGGAAGTTTTAGTATGAGGAATTAAAGGGTCAATCAGTTGGAAGACCATTTATTCTGTCATCTCTCATGCATGAGGTTTCAGTCTGTGGGAAGAACTATCATTTAATAAGAAGGTATTATACTAGAAGTGTCAATTTTCTTCTGGAAGTCTCTGTCTTCCTTCGCATGGTCATCTATTTATTTAGCGCTATATCTTCACAACTTGTAGTCAGAAATTATTCCTTTTGATTTGTTGCTCTTATGGTGTATGAGCTATATGTGTGTGTGCATATCTTGTTCTAAATATCTCTTTTGTTTAGTTGAAGGGTATATGGTAATTGGTTGATGGGGAGTATAGAAAGATGTTTGTGGAAATATGTTTGCAACCATGTATTCTATGTGGCTTGTAAAATCATTTTTATCTAAATTTGGTGAATTGCCTTGTAGCACAATTATGAAATGTCACTATAGGAACTTGCAAATTACAGTGAGTTGACACAATACTTCTAGTTGTAATGTCAAAAGAAGGTTCCCATACTGCACATATTATCACCGGATAACTTGTTCTCATGTTGAATCAGGTCTTCAGTGAGTTATTTCTCTTCGGTGGATGATTGGGTACAAGATATTCTGAGTAGCTTACTTTAGACTAAGGATTGCCACGCCGGTAGCATGGGGCATGCCGTTGTGCCATCAGCACATGGCACAAAGGCACACGCCCTGTGCTAATGTCGGCATGGGTCTCCGTGCCAGTGGAACGCAACTGGCACACTAGCACGGTTTGGCATATATTAGTTTATTAGTTTTTATAAAAAAATAGTTTCTTAGAGTGTTTTAATATCTCTAATGCCTTTAAAAATGATTTAAGTGTTAATATTTCATAAAGTTTATTAAGAATAGAATTATAGGCATTTTGATACCTCGAGAATGTCATCTTAACATATTTTCTTAGCATATTGTAGAAGTGCATTCAGGAACACGAAATTGAAGTCATAATTGGATAAAAATTTATAGGATAGCACTACAATGGATAATCTTACTAGATCATTATAACTCGGTCTAAATATTTAATTGGAATTCACTATTTGCTCGAAAAAGTTGGTAGATCTACAAGATATAAATGATCTTAAGTTGAGAAAAAACTATTATATAGTTTTTTAATCTCAAAATAGCTCAAAAAGAAAATTGAAAAAAGACAATTTTTTGATACTGTTTGGCATGGCCTTTGCCACATGTCGGCACGGCACGGCATGGGCGGATCGGGGTGGCATGGAAAATCCTTGCTTTAGTCAAGTGGGTTTGGATAATATGTTTGTTCAATTTAATCTGTAATCATATCAAACAGGAAGCAGACTAGGAGAGACTAATGGTATCTTACACTGCTGTGATATATGGAGAACATATTGGAGTCTGTAATCATACCTAAACAGTTCAACCACATCATCCTGTGGTATGAACATTCACAACCTATCCAAATCAATTGTTTTTAATCTCTTCCAATGTGAAAAAAAAAAGAAAAAAAAAAAAAATCCTAAATATTCACCTTTAACTAAACTACTTCCTGGATAAAACTCTTTTGCTGTCAAGTGTCAAACAAAGTATTTAAGCCCTTTTTTTTGATTAAATACAAATTGGCGAAACTTTTTTTTTAATCCATTAGACTGTAAGCTCTTTTGTTTTTTCTCCTTTTGTTAAGTGATTAGATGCCTCGGTGCAGATAGACTTATCTTTTCATGTCATTGTAAGTTATCTTGCAATTCATCTGACTGGGTGTAGAATGGCATCTTCTTCAAAAACAAAAAGAAATGAAATATATATATATTATTATAACTTAGTAGATGTATAGATTGCACACAATCCGTTGTATAGAATTTGTTTTTGAAGAAAACAAAAAGAAAAGAACATCGATACCACACATGGTTGAAGCTTTATTTGTTTCCCTATCGTTTTTAGCCAAATTTCCAGGTTAGATATACTATCTTCTAATTGTAAGTTTTGATATTTCTTTCTTAATGAGTTATTTTATCCTTGAATTTTCTCACAACTTCTGAAGTACTGGAAACTTTTTTAACAGGTGAAGTTGCAGTTATGTTTCGCTCTCGACCTACCAACCACCTGATCATTTTTTGACACCTCTGGGCCACTCGATCCGGTGCATCTACAAGGGGTTAGCTGCCTTTAACATTAAAGATGGTACTTGTAAACTAGTTGTACTAAGGCAAAGTCATATGCTCCAGAATAAAACATTGATTATCGCTGCCCAACGCCGTTGATGGAGTACTTGAATCTAACCACTCATTAGTTGTTTTCTATTTAATCTTTACAGGTGAGTACTTTGAATGAAACCACTCACACGTTGTATTTATAATATGAGCAATGCTACATGTACACCTCCAAAGGAATGTACATCCTACACCCATCCATCTAATGGTGGGAGAGTTATTTCACAAATTGTGAAGTGATCTTTCACCCACCCCACCCATTGGATGAGTGGGGTGTGTGATGTACACCCCACAGGGGTGTATACTTAGCATTTTCTTGTAATATTTGGTAGTAGCTTTGGATGCTTCACTTTACTTTAACTTGATATAAACTACCATGAATTCCTTTTCGGGTACCAGAAGAATATGTTCTAAGGTAACTGATGATGTTATGTGCTTGTTATGGCATGAAGTTATGTATGGAGCAGTAGTAAGATTGTGAGTAAGGTTATATTTTTAGATAGAAAGGTTTTTTTTTCTTTTTTCTAATGGGCTGTTTGGCTTCTAGAAAAAGTATGAAAAAAAGTTTTATGAACAATTTTTCATTTGTTTGGCTCTGAGAAAAGTTAGTTATTTTTGAAGAACTTTCTTTTTTTTTTTTTTTTTTTTTTTTTTTTTTTTTCAGATTTTATAAAAAATTAGTATTTTCTTTTTTCAGGAAAAAAAAATCGGAAAACGAAATTAATAATATTCCATATAATCAGCCCCAAATGTGATGTGCGGCGTCTAAGCTGCAACCTTTCCTTTTCAAGAATGAAAATGATGCAACCTTTCTTTTTCAAGAATATTGCTTTGCAAATGTGAACCGTTCACGAAGTGCGTGTACACAAGGTATGTGACGTAAAAGGCGTCTGAGAAGTTGAGTAGTGAGGACATGGGCAATGATGTCAAACACTTGTGGAAAAAATGAATGACTCCAGGTGGGCCGAAGTCGACAAACGTGAATCTAGCCGAATTATAAATTATCTGGTGGGCAATCTGGGCAATTAGGAATAAAATAATCTTTCAGCATATAGTTACTGTGACGATCCGATCCGCTAGCAATAATAACTTGTTAGGCTCAAATCAAATCACTGTCCAAAATGCTTAAGCTCAGTTATTATTACTAGCGTCCAGTTATTATTACTAGCGTGTATGGTTTTATATATTCAATCAGAATTTTTTTTTCATTCTATGTGGGACTATTGGGGTGTTACAGTTACTGATCCACTAAAGACTTGTTAGGCAATGGGGGGAGATCGGAGGGCAGATTGGTGGATGCAATCGATGCTCGGAGAATATCACCCTTTCGGATTCGCTGTGATTCAGTTTTAACAAGCTCTAGGTAGCCGTGACTCGCGGTGATTCAGTATTTTTTTTTTTTTTTTTTTTTTTTTTTTTTTTTTGAGAGAGAGAGAGAGAGAGACTTAGTTGTCTTACTCCTGTAGTCTAATTCATTTACCTTATGAATGAAGCGGGTAGCATACTACCTTTTTTTTTCTCAAAAAAAAAAAGAAAAGAATATTGCCTTGCTAGTAGGACTACTATTTCTTTTTCAAGAATGATGCCTTAGAGCAACATATCTAGTTCTAAATACTCAAAAAAATTGTTATGTTTTGGGTTGTAATTACAACCCCTCTCTTTCTCTTTTGGGTGCTTGTTAGGTAGTGTTGGGGCTGAAAAACGCCGTTGACCGTTGGCCTGGTCAAGCCCGCGATCGACCTCGGAATTGACCCTCTGGATGTGATGGACCGTGTGCCAAACGATTAGGTCGAGAAGGAATCCTCTCGATCAGGTTCTTGTCAATCGAACTTTTAATAAAGTTCGGCCTATAAGAGCCGAACCGAAATTTGGAGATAGGAATTGACACGGCCGAATAGCTAATTGAAAATTGTATTGCTCGAAAGGGGGTTACAAAGAGGACGATTACAAGTAAACTATTTCTAGGAAAACTGTAGAGGAAAACAGTAAATGCTGGTATGAAAATCTATTTAGAAAAGCGGTAAACTTAGTAAATGAAAGCTGTAAATGCAGGAATTGGTGTAGACAAGCAGGGGTAGTCATTGGCTTACGAGGTTGCAGGGCCCCTCTTTCTTCGATGGTTCGATTATTTATACTCGTTCGAACCAGGTGTATGGTCGCCGTTTTGGATAATTTGTATAACTTAAGGGGGAATCATCACACATCTCTCAACTACTTTCTTTTGAGTTGATCCTCCTCGGATGGATAGTAGCTCTTTTCCGTTCACATTCATCCCCAGGATTGGCGCGCCGAAGCGAGATCCTCACGCTTTCCGATGCTGGGCGCCACTTGCCATTTCTGCGTTAGTTGTATGATTTGCACCACAAATCTTGTTCCTTCTTTCTTTAGGATCTTTCTTTTTGCAGCTCGAGCAGCCGATTCTCGATCCTGGTTTCGCCTCTTGTTATAGTTTGGCCGAGACAGCCTGATGTTTTACAATCAATTGGAGTCGATCTTAGTTAAAACGTGAGCACCTTTTTATCGGTTATTTTTTCTATCGGCTGGTATACTTAGCCGATGGTTTGTGCCACGTGTTGCTTCCCAACTTGACACAGTGCGTTCCAAGTGGCGACAATTTTGAGCCCAACAGGTAGTACCTAACCAAGCAACTTCATTGAACAAAAAGTGAATAACTCTCATAAAATTTGAAAGGGGATGAGTACATGCGTACATGAAAGATTATATTTAACATGCATATTAAAATGACAAATTTGCATAACAAATTCTTTGATTTTGAGATTTTGCAAAAGTGAACCATCTTTTTTTATTTTTGCAGAATCGATTCGAATTTTTAGTATACTGGTCAAAATATCCTTATTCCTTTTTTGCTTTTTTTTTTCTCTCCTTTTTTTTTTCTCTTCGAAGGTCACCGCGTTCTTTGCACTCCACGGGCTCTGCACTGCGGTGGAGGGGTGGTGGGGGCGGCACGCATCGGCGGCGCCGAGGTGGGTGGCGGCGCTGCTCACGACGAGGTTCATGGTAAGGATGGGGATGGGGTTGTGGCTCTTCGTGCTCCTGTTGTTTCGCGACGGTACAGACAAGAGGATGCTCGAGGAGTGCATGGCCATGGTGGCCTTCGTGGAGGAGGACGATCGTAGCCTCCTCTCCTACTTAACCCAGTTCGGTTTAAGTTGATTTAATTCTCCTCCGCTTCCCTCGCGTTGCACGATGCCCGCCGCTCTTCCACTGCAACTTCGCCACCGATGATGACTTCGAGGCCCACGGCTTCGCCTTACCCTTCGTCGTGCCCCTTCTTCCCCTCCCCTACCTCGGATTCGTTGCCACACACCCCCTTCTGCCGCCACCCCGGAGAACTACTACCGCATCAGCGATGACCTCGCCGACCACGACAAGAAACGCAAGCACCACCGCGAGGACAGTGATGCGAGGGATTGCCATTGTTGAGGCCTCAAGAGCTCGAGAAAGAGAGAGGGAGCAAGGGAGCGAGCCATTTAGAGGCAACCTTATTCTAAATGGTGTAATTTTTCTCAAATAGTGCAACATACTCTCAAACAGAAGTTGTTGCACTATTTTGAGAC
Organism: Tillandsia fasciculata; assembly: GCA_029168755.2. Classification (NCBI taxonomy): domain Eukaryota; kingdom Viridiplantae; phylum Streptophyta; class Magnoliopsida; order Poales; family Bromeliaceae; genus Tillandsia; species Tillandsia fasciculata. The sequence continues at coordinate 24,312,274 of CM054935.1, forward strand.
TAAATTGCACTGCTTGAGACAAAGGAGAATGGAGAAGAAGACAAAATTGCACTGTATGAGACAAAAGTTGTACTATTTGAGAATATGTTGTACTGTTTAGTCTCAAACTGTGCAATAGTCTCAAAACAATGTAACTTTTGTTTGAGAATATGTTACACTATTTGAAAAAAATTACACCATTTCGAATAAGTTTGTGTCTAGTTCTCTCACTGCCTCGCTCTCTCTCTCGAGCTCTCTCGAGCTCTCTCGAGCTCTTGAGGCCTCAACAATGGCGATCCCTTATATCACTGACCTCATGGTGACACTCATGTTCCTTGTCGAGGCCGGGGAGGACGTCGCCGTTGCGGTGGCAATTCTTGGCAGCGAGGACTACTGCGGTGGCGGGGGAGGACACGTCGGATCCGTGGTAGGGGAAGGTAGGGGAGGGGAGGGACGAAGAGGAAGGCGAAGACACGGGCATCAAAGTCGTCCCCGACAGCAAAGTTGTAGAGGAAAAGCCTCGGGCAGACCAGGTTAAGCGAGAGAAGTAGATTCAACTGGCCTTCTCCACGAGGGCCATCATGGCCATAGACTCCTTGAGCATCCTCTTGTTTGTGTCCCTGTGAAACAACGGGGGCACGAAGAGCCACAACCTCGTCCGCACCGTGAGTGGCGCCATCACCAACCTCGGCGCTGCTGTTGCGCGCACCGCACTCACCACCACTCTGCCGCGGTGTAGAGCCCGTAGAGCGCAAAAAACTCGGTGACCTTCGGAGAGAAAAAAAAGAACGAGAGGAAAAAAAAAAAAAGAGAGAGAGAGAGAGAGAGAAAAAAAAGAATAAAAATATTTTGATTAAAATACTGAAAATTCGAACCGAATCTGTAAAAATAAAAAAGGCGGCCCAGTTTTGTAAAATTTTAAAATTAATAAATTTTTATGTACTATTTTTTTATGAGTTAAAAATAGGTCTAACTTTCTGTCCTGTAATAATTAGCTGAGAATACTAATAAATTGAGTGAAGGTGCGGTCCAAAATAAATCTTACGATAAGAGGTCCAATAATAAACTCAACGTCTAAATAGATTGAGTATGTCAAAATTTATGAAACGTTGTAGTTGAACACTTAAGTGCGATAGATTCACACTTTTTATCAATACGTACTTTTAAAATAATTAATTAGGGCTTTCAATCTACATATTTTACATCTCTTACTTGTAGAGAGTAATAATTGAATTTTATTGTTGCCATATTTTACTTGATAATTGAATTTTTATTGTTGGGGCTTACATAAAATCATATATATGTTCTGACACTCACAATAATGCAAATGTTTAATTGAAATTGTAATAAATTGTTTTTCTCCAACTAGTCCAATTTGGCACTTTGGATGTGAGCACGTGTATTCATGCAAAATTCAACTAATGATATCTGAATTTACAATTGCTATTGGTAAATTTGATATGAATTGTTTAAACTCTCGAGACAACTAAATTTTATATATAAATATTTGATATTATTTATCTAATAATTAAGTAAATTCAGTAATAATTTTAATAACTAATATGAGGTCAACTTGATACCATATGATCACCTGGTAAGTGATCTTGTAAAAATTATGCTTGGCAAAATCGATCAATTGGTGATTCAAACGCCTTACTATTAAAAACGACACAAAAGTAAATACTTATGTTTATTTTTAAAAATATTTTAACATTACTTGTAGAAAGCAAGTGATAAAGCAGTGTAGGCAGGTACAAAGTGTTAACGTTGAATAATTAATAAGAAAATAAAGAATATAAATATATTAGAGGACTCAAAGCTAACAGGTTTAAGTTATTACATTGAATGTGTTCTTTTAGATATGCCATATCTTCTATCTTCTGTAGATCTGTATTGGATAAAAAATTTTCTAACAAGTGATATCAGAGATGATGGCTCCCTAACAAGTGATATTAGAGTCGATGATTAGATTATTTGTGTTATTTGATTTTGAGATAATCATTTAAGTGACGTAACTTAATCTAGTTAATACTTTTGCGAACATAACATGTTAGTGAATATTTGAGTCATCGAAATGATTTGATGCACTCAAAGGAATTAGAGCCGAGAGGCACACAATAAGCGCATGAGCTAAGATGGTATAGCGTGTTTAAAACAGTCAAACGTGAGAAGTACAAGTTAGATGTATACGTTTAGATAAATTTCTGAATGGTACCGCTTTAGAGGCGCATAATAAGTATGGGTAAATATAAGTGTACACCCCTAACGGGGTGTACATCTTACACCCCACCCCATCCTGGGGTGGGGTGAATTCCACTGGTCACATGATGTGACCAGTGGAAGAAGCCCCACCCCAGGATGGGGTGGGATGTAGGATGTACACCCCGTCAGGGGTGTACAGGTAGCATCGCCCAATAAGTATATGAGTTCAAATAGTTAGAGCATTTAAAACAGTCACATGTGAAAAGCACAAATTAAACAGAGCCAAAAGATGACTCATTGAAATGTTAGAGAGTAATAGATTGGGTTAAAGGAGAAGTTAGTTAGTCCACTTATGAATTAGTTGTTAGAAAAATAATCGTTGATTAGCTATCTAATAAATTTTTATGATTAAATTAAATAATAAAATTTATCTTTAAACGTTATGAAAATTTTAAAAAAAATTTTTTAAAAAAATCAAACAAAATTGATCCGAAAGCGTATTAAGCACTGCTCTAAAACGTATTTTTGTCCTTCGTGCAGATTAAGCGGAAATACCGCTCCAAGATACGACCGGAATTCCTCTTCTTATAAGCACGATCGTGATTGAGGTTGATGAAGACTCTTTAAACACCTGATAACAAAAATTATTAAATATAATAAAATATAATTAAAATATTTCTAAAATAAAATTTCTTTCCCACTTCGTTTTAGTTACAAAATATATATATATATATATATCAATATTTTTATAAAAATAAGACAATATGTATATATAGAGAGCTAAAAAAGAGGTGAAAACATTGGATTCCCACCCATAACCAATGAAGGAATTGAGAAAAGAGGTGAGAACATTGGATTCCCAACCATAACCAATGGACGAATTGAGAACTTCAATTATGACACACAGTACAGAATTTTCTGTCACAGTACAGAATTTTTCGTTTCGAGTCTGTGCGTTAATGACCATACACTGTATCTTAATTTTTCATAAGAATTTTTATGAACAGCTCACATCTCATCGTCGCGGTCGTATACGAATACTCTCATATAAGTAATTTCATTTAGGAATGTGTATAGAGTCACGTCTCGCGAAAATTATCATATCGGATTTCATTAAGATCTGTAAAATCAACCTCAACCACTACATAGAGCACTACTCATTATAGAGATGGAATTAAACTAAAGTTTCTCTTAATAAATTGTAAAAAGTGATATTTAGCCAACCTGATAGTTTCTATTACAAAAGTTGGATTCCCACTGCAAAAAAAAATCCTTTGGGCAAAGTCCTATCCTCACAATGATTTTAATTAAGTGTTTTCGAATATATAATGTCAATGCAATCAACTAAAAATACTGCAATAATATACAAAGTAATAAAAGAATTGATTAAAATAAAGGTGAAAAAATAGTTATGTTGTTTAAAGGAATTTTAATAAAATTTTAGATTCAGTGCAGGTTTGAATTATGAGCAATGCTAGATGTACACTCATTTAGGGAGTGTACATCCTACACCCCACTCCATTCTGGAGTGGGTATTATTTCACTCGTCACATCAAGTGACGAGTGGAATTCACCTTATTTTAGGATGGGGTGGGATGTAGGATTTACACCCCTAAAGGAGTGTATACTTATATATATACCCTTGAATTATATATATAAATATAAATATATATTACTGTAACAAAAATAGTAATTTTTTTTTTTAAAGTCTACTGAGATAATAATAATTAAAACAGTAAATAAAATTTTTTACTGTAGCAATTATTTTAATTAAAACAGTAAATATTTTTTAAAAAAATTTTACGACAGCAAAATAGTATAAATACTTTTTTTTGTTAATACAGTAAATAAAGTCAACTTTAGCAATTATTTTAATTAAAACAGTAAATATATTTTTTTTAAATTTTACGATAGCAAAAATAGTAAAATTAGTTTTTTTTTAATTACAGTAGCAAAATAAATACACTGTAGCAAAAAAATATTTATTTATTTATTTATACTTCTTTTATTTTACGTTAGCAAAACAATATATATATATATATATATATATATATATATATATATATATATATATATATATATATATATATATATATATTAAAAAAATCAATTTTAAATTTAACAGATAAACTAAAATAATAAAAAATTTTACAGTAGCAATTATTTTAATTAAAACAGTAAATATTTTTTTAAAACAAATTTACGATAGCAAAATAGTATAAATACTTTTTTTTAATTACAGTAAATAAAGTCTCATGTAGAGATAATAATAATTAAAATAGTAAATAAATTTTTTTTACTGTAACAATTATTTTAATTAAAAGAGTAAATTTACGATAGCAAAAATAGTAAAAAATAAATTTTTTTTTTAATTACAGTAGCAAAATAAATATACTGTAGCAAAAAAAAATATTTATTTATATATATATATATATATATATATATATATATATATATATATATATATATATATATATATATATAATGGGATGGGTATTTCTCCACTCGTCACATTAATGTCACATCAATGTGACGAGTAGAATTAATCCCACCCCAGGATAGGATGAGCGTAAGATGTAGTGTACATCTAGCATTAACCATATATATATATATATATATATATATATATATATATATATATATATATATATATATATATATAAAAGAAATTATATGTAATTAAAATTTTCAAAATATTAATCCTAATTTATTTAAATTTAAATATTAATCATACAAGCAAGTTGACAATAAAAATTATATATAATATACAAACATTAAAAATTGAATTAGCACTTGTTAGATTTTAATCACAGTAAAATAGGAATTACCTCTTAGACTGTTAGAGAAATAATCGCGATAAATCAGATTGTGTTTAGCTATCTAACAAACTTTTTGTGATTAAATTAAATAACAGCACTTATCTTTAAACGATATAAAAAATTTAAAAATTCTAGAAGAAAGAAACCAAAACGTAAATAATCATTCGTGCGGATTAATCAGAAATACCGCCTAAGATAAAACGATCAGAACTAGTCTTCCTACGAGCACTACCCTGGTTGAGATTGACGAAAAATCTTTAAACACCCGATAATAAAAATTATTAAATAAAATATAATATAATTAAAAATATTTATCAAATAAAATTTTTTTCCGCACTTCTCTTTAAATACAATTTCTTTATTTATATATATATATATTTCAATATCTTTATAAACATAAATCAATATGTATGTATATAGAGGGAAGAAGTTGATGACAACATTGGATTTCCAACCTTTAGTTTCTTAATTAGCCATAATTAATAAAGAAATTAAGATACGTTCGAAATAAATACACAATAAAAATAATAAATAATAATTAATAAATAATAATAAATAAGAATAAAATTAAAAATTAATAATAATTTAAAAATTTTGGATTTTTACCGACATTAGTTCATATATGAATTAGACTTTTAGATTGAATATATTTTATTAGATATGTCACATTGTTAAATTTATAAATTTTTAGATAGAATTTTATTTATAAAATAAATAAATAAATAATTAGAAAAATAGATAAAAGTTAAAAAATAAAAAATAAAAAAACAAAAATTCTAATTTTTTTTTTTTTTTTTTACTTTGCAGTGGGCGGCGGTGGAGAAGGGCACCGCTTCACAATGCGGCGACCATCAAGTCGTCCGGAAAATTATTAGTTGGAAATGTTGCTCATAAAATTTTTATCCTATTATTTTGGTTCATTAATTTTAGGGTTCTAGGAGAAGACGTTTAGGCTTTATTGCAAACCTAACTCCTATTTTCTTTTTTTTTTTTTTTTTGGAAAACCTACCCATATTTGTTCGTTTTTTTTTTTTAAACTATAAATATATGCGTGCTGTAATAAGCCCACGGATTCTTTTTTCTAGGAGGGATAAAATTTTTGAAAGGGATAGTGCTATATTTACTGTCAAATTTATTATTTATACAATTTAAAAATTTAGACATTGCACATAATAAATTTATTATTTATACAATTTAAAAATTAGACATTGCACATAATAAATATTAAATTAGACTTATATTTATACAATTTAAAAATTTAGACATTGCACATAATAAATATTAAATTAGACTTATTTTCAAGAGAGCTTTTATATAATATTTTTTTTGAAAGTTGTATATACATGCCAATCAAGAATTTATGTGTTCCTCAACACCAGCCGTATTCACTCTACTGTATTATAGTAATAAGATATCGATATGATAACCGATGATACAACTCAAATTATTTTTTTTTTAAATTAATAAAATATAAAAAATTCGATAAAAATATTTAATAAGTAAATATAAAATTTTATTACTAAAAAAATAAATATTTTTTATATACAGGCACACATATATTTTTTATAATTAAATCAATACCGTCCGAAACGTACCGTACCGTAATGTGCCAAAAAATTTACGATACAATTTTATGTTACAGCACTTAAATTTTTAATACCAATTGTTGAAAAAAATGATCAAATACTTGAAATTATGTCAAAAATAAAATTGGGTAGAAAAAAGAAAGGACTTATGAAAATATTTAACACTTACTATGGAATTGTATAAAATAAAAGGAGAAGATTTGTATGATGCACACGCCAATATTTATTTGGACTTGGTTCGGACTGGAATGGACAAATATCACTTTAATACTTCAACTATTAACGTGGTGCTACAACACCTAATCCTATGTTTGGTTAGCCTCATTTGTGCATCATACAATCATCAGCAAAATACTAATTTTGTTTTTCAAATTTATTATCTAAAAAATAAAAATTATTATAAATATAAATATAAATAAAATTCAATCGGAAAAATTAATAACGGTGGGATCTTTCCGATTGAGACTGCGAGCGAGAGAATTTGGAAGGTCGCTTGCCACTCGACTAAACTCCGCTCAGCTGTCGCCGCTTCTCCTTCTCCTTCCCCCTCTCACACATCTCGCTGGCCTAATAAATGACTATCTCTTCTCGCTCAACCAATTGTGCACGGTCTACAATTTTCCAAAAGTTTTGAAAGTGAACGACTGAATCTTCTAAAAGATATTCGGGTGAAAACCTCATTTGAAACAACGAACCTTATCCGCCTCGTTGCAAACAACCGAAAGAATGTAGCACATAATGCGGGAGAACTTCAACTCGTACTCTTGCAGCGTTCGGCTCCCTTGTCGCAGGTTCTTGAAAGTCTCTTCCATCTACTGTTTGGCGCTATCGGGGAACTAGCTAGGTTGCGAACAACATTCCTCGCAACTCCTCCAAGGTCGAAAGAGGCAAGGTTGCTTGGTCTTGCTTGCTCTTCTCAGCCTTTCACCATCGACGAGTCATCTTATCTAGAAAAGAAAGGGCCAGAGTGACCTGATCCCAATCCAAAATTCGTAGGTTCTCAAACAACTGCTCCATTGAGTCGACTCATGAGTCGACTAATGACTCGACAATTATCGGGTCTCCTCCTTCGTTGCTAAACTTCAGCGGGTTGAACTTCTAAAAGTTTGTAAGACTCTATCGCTGGGTCCTGCTCTGCCCTCTGAGCTTCATACTAGGCTGCTGAACCTTCAGATCCTATCACTCGAGGCGATTCTCGAGTAGTCCACGTAGAAGGTAATCCGTTGGGTCCTCGAGCTGGCCGCGCAGCTTCTGTCTAAGGTAAGTGTGTGTCATAGAGCCTCCGAATCTACTCTCCTTACAGTCGTAGAGTTTTCTTCTTATTAGATGTATGCCCTAGAAGCCAACCTGTCCAACACATATTCTTTTTAGGATATAAATTTGTATTTGATATTTTACATTATGAATATTATTGAGTTTTTTATTTTCATTCGTGTTGTTTATGTGTTCATAAATTGTCAAAGGAATTAATAAGATGATGATATCCCTATAAGAAATTAGAACTATAACGATTAATTTTTAACAACGGGCACAATAAGTGATCGTTAAAAGTAATTAACTTAACGACGGACGCAATAAACGGTCGTTAAAAATAATCAAATTAACGATGGGCATAATACTTCGTCGCTAAAAGCAACTAAATTAACGGCGATACTAAATTAACGACGAACACAATAAATCGTCGTTACAATCAACTAGTCAAACAACCAAGTTAACGATGAGCACAATAAGCCGTCGTTAAAAACTACCAAATTAACGACGAGCACAATAAATCGTCATTAAAAACAACCAAATTAAATAAAAAAATTTAAAATTCTAAATTCTAAATTTTAAATTTTAAAAATTCTTAATTAATACATTTTTAAAATTTTTTTAATACAGATTTTTTAAAAAATTTTAATAAAAATTTTATTTTAAATTCTCAAAATAATAATAAAAAAATTCTAAATAAATTTTTTTTTGTAACCGCTCACAACAATAAAAAAAAAAATTCTAATTAATTAAGTCCGGACCGTCGACCGTCACGCACGTTCTCTCGACCAAATCCCTAATTAATTAAGTACAGCGCGAAAAAATTCCTAATTAATTATGTACAGCGCGTCTCTCCCTAATTAATTAAATACCGTGCGACGTCCCTCACGTATATACCCTCTCGGCCAACTCTTAAATTCCTAATTAAAATCCATCTCCGTGCATCGCTGCCCCTACTTTCAACTCGGCTCGCGTAAAATGCTCAAAATTTATCTCTTTACATTGATTAACGTGACCGTGGTTCCTCACCCTCAATCCCGATTCGCTTAACCACTCACAGAGGGCATCGTTTTTGCCCTGACCCTATTTATAAATTTTTTATTATCACCCTTATCCTCCGTCAATTAATTTTATTATAATTTTTTTTTCAATAAATTAAAAAAAAAAAAAAAAAATAATAGTAAGCATATAAATTTTTTATATTATAAATATTAAGATGAGATTTGTAAATTTTATTTATTAAATATCATGAACTGAATAGTATATATTATACATGTTAATATAAATTAACTGTTAGAGGGACCCATTTTAATTATAGAAAATAAAAAATAATGAAAGTTTATAAATCCTAAATTTTTATTAATATTTTTGAAAATACTAAAATTTTTTATTAACTATTATTTTGTTTTTAAAATTTTTAAGTTTATTATGTGGAACCCAAAATTTTATTATAAATAAGAACTTTCCACTCGCACTCATTAATTTTTGTAATTAGACTTATATAATATTGTATGTTATGTTTGCTTTTCCTTTATATTATATTAATTTTATGTGAAGTTGCTTATTGACTCTATCTTATTTAGGTAAATTTGAACTTTAATCTTTACTGATTCAAAAAAGAATGGCACCTAATAAGGGTTGGATGGATCTGGTTGATGATCGACTTAATGAGGCATATGATAAGGGTGTTCAAAGTTTTCTTAGTTTTGTATTTAAAAGAACTGGAGAAAATAATGAAATCAGATGTCCTTGTGTTAAGTGTAATAACACTTATTCAGGAACTCGTGAGATAGTTGAAACTCATTTAAAAGTTTATGGAATCGTTCGTAGTTATACTTTTTGGTATCATCATGGAGAAAAATCAGGTGAGTCTCAATCTGAATCTAATAATGAAGATAGTGAGGAAACAGAAGAAGATGAGAGTGATAACGAGGTGGAGAATATTATAAGAGTGATAACGAGGTGGAGAATATTATAAGAGATTTATATTCGGATTTTAGTTATCTCGGTATAAACCACGAAAGCATTAGTGCCTCAAGTCATAAAGTGCATGAAGAGGAACCCAATGATGAAGCTAAAATTTTTTATAAATTATTAAGGGAGTCTAATCAACTATTATACTCTGGTTCTAAGAGCTCCAAATTGTCGGTACTAATAAAATTACTTCATATCAAGAGTCTTGGAAAGTGGAGTAATGCATCATTTACCATGTTACTACAATTATTAAATAAAAATTTTCTTCACAGAAGAAGAGAAAACGATGATCCTAATTTATCAAGTTTGTGCATTTCTTGCTACTGTTTGTTATTACTTAGTTTGTTTACAATATTTAGTAGCACATTTACTTTTCATAAAATATAATTGGTTAAATTTTACATCTATTTGATTAAATTTTGTAGGCAAAAAATGCAAGCATCAAAGTAACATGATCACTTCTAGATCTGAAAAGCAACTCTTCATACCACCAGGTTCATTAGGGAATGGTCGGAGATAAGGATTACGACATTCTCTTAGATTGTCATCACGGAATACTTTAATAGGTGCTATCAACAGTAGTACATCGGTAAATGATACTCCAACAGAACCACCAAATGATTCCTCTTTGCTACGTGATATCCAAAGTATCGAAGAAATAAGAGAGAGTGGTAAAATTTCTTTACATTTGGGTATATTTATCTTATTTCATACTTTTGTTTCTACAAAAATGTTATATAATTTGTATATTTAAGCACTTTTATATGATTTTTATGTGATATTTTTAGATATGGTGACTTCTCCAAAGAAAAGGAAACTGCGAGGGAAAAACAAGTGCAAAAAAATTACAAAATTAAAAAATGGTGAAAAGTTGGAGATAATATTCTGCAACAACCGTGCCACCGGAAAAAATCATAAGGTTTTTTCAAGACACTTGGATAAAATTGTGCATGATCGCAATATTTGTCCTCTTCAAGTACATTCGTGGAAGGAAATTGAAGAAGATAATAAAAATCGCATGTGGGCAGCGGTGACGGTAATATTTTATAACATGAATTTAAATTTGAGTTGATTGTATTTGTTGTTTTTATTTTCCAATATCATATTTTGCGGAAAATTTAACAAAATATCATTATACTTGTAGGATAAATTTCAAAATAAGCAAATGGAAGCATATCGTGATGAAACTTTGGAACATATGAATGAATTGTGGAACAAATGGCGAGGAGATTTGCATCGTAAATTTATAAAGCCTTGCAAGACTATTCAAGATGCTTTAAAAAATTTTCCTGAAGTTTGTTGATCGAGACGATTGGAAGTGGCTCGTTAAAGAACATTTTTTTAGTAAAAAGTTTCTGGTATATAATTTTTTCTTATTATAAAAATATAAATACATATGCCAATTTATTTTCTTTTACTATTCATTCTTTTGTTATTCTTATTTTCTACAATTATACTACTATCCATATACCAGTTTTTCATTTTATATCTTCTATTCGTATTTATATCATGTTACCATGTAAATGTAGGCGGCAAGAAAAAGAAATTCTGAAAATAGGACGAATGTATCAATGCCTCATCGTACGGGTAGTAGACCTTTTAGATAAATTATTTGGAAAAAGGTAATAGTAGGTAACTTCAAACTTCTATATTCAATTTATGGCATTGGTTGAACCTAATTTATATTTTGTACAGGGAGGGAAAGATAATAAATAACCCACCAAGTTTAGCAACAATATTTTATGAAACTAGAAAAAAAGGTGGACAACTAAAAGTAGAAGATACTATCAAAAATATGTAAGTTTTTTACATTTATTTTATTATAATCTATCTCTTTTTGTAGTCTCATTTTATTTTATGTTGATATTTATATTTTGAAGAATGAAATTGTTGAGGCGTCGCAATCAAATACTTCTTCTTCCAATATAGAACTTATTGAAAAATGCTTTGGATCTCAAAGTCGTAATCATGTGATTTGTTTCGGAGGTGGTGTAAAACCAAATGATTTGAGACCTTCTTATTCTTCGAGAGCGGAACTTCATACTAAACTTTGTGAAACTCAAAAGAAAAATGAGTCACTTAAAAGTCGCATTGACGGAATGGAGGTAGAACTTCGAGCAATTAAGTAAATGCTACAATAACAATTCAATGCTCCTCCACCACCGACTCGATCTGAAGAGTAAGAAACACAATCTTAATATTGTTAATAGTAATTCTCCAAAAGCATATCTTCATTTAAACTTTCTAAAATGTTGTTCTTAATTTCAAGAAGTTTCGCATATTTCTTATATTATTCTAGTAATATTGTAGTAATATTTACTTTGATCTTTTACAGATAACTGAAGATGTACATATTTGAGCAAAGAGGATCATCTTGAAGCCAACAGATTAGATTTCCAATTAATTTTTTTCTGTTTTTGTTTCGAAGCACAACGGAACATATATATCGCAACTTTTAATTTTTTTTTCAGTCGTCATTTAAGTTTATTTTGGAATGGCTACTTTTAATTTAGTAAACATTTTGGCAACTTTATATGTAGACTTGAAATTAACGATGGTTGCATGTTTGATGACAATACTTTTTATAATTATTTTGAAAATTTGGTGTGTATGTGAATACATTTTTAATTGAATGTAATGTCTTTTCTATTGTATTTGTTGATATATGGTTTAATGGTAATATATATGCTGTATTATTATACATTTATTAGCGACCAAAATACTGGTCGTTATTATTATACCTTTTCCAAAATGTACCTTTTTTAGCGACCAAAATACTGGTCGTTATTATTATACCCTTTTTCTAAATGTTAACTTTTAGCGACGATAATTTTAGTCGTTATTGTTATATTATTTTATAATAATCTGATTATTAGCGACGAAAATATTGGTCGTTAAATTTACAAATTTCTAAATCATTAAACTTATTAGCGACAACAAATAGGTCGCTATTGTTGCATTATATGGTCACTAATGAATAGTGATTAACGACCGGAGATTTCTCTGTCGTTAAAATATATAACGACCGATTTTTCTGAACCGTCGTTAATTCTTTTAGTATGGAAAGCATTAACGACGGGTGATGACGAGATTTTATTCCGTCGTTATTTACTTTTAACGACGAAAAATAGAGCAGTAACGACAACTTTTCCTTTCGTTAAATGTTAACTTTGTTGTAGTTTATGTATTCTCAAGAGTTGATAATTTGAGGTATGTATCATTAATGATTAATTCCTAAATGCTCTCGATCGATGGATCATCACGGGGACGGTTATTGATCCGATGAGATTGGTGCATAGGTTGCTTTCCTTTTAGGGTAGACGAGTCTCGAGTCAATAGTGTGGGGACACTGGAGCGAATGTGCAGATGATTGTTGGAGAATAAGGGTACCGAGCATGACCATCACGAGAAGTCACTTGGATGTCTACTAACTCCTCAGTGACTTACTCAATGTTTCAGTAGTGTGACTGGTCCTTTGACCTGCGATGCCTCGGCTATTCACAATGGGGTTACTGTAGTTTGACTGTACATACACTTAGTCCCTAGCCATTTGGGCTCTTGTGGTGCAATTGTTGGCTGCAGTAGGTTCGTTGTAGGAATAGGGTGTGCACCCATATAGAATATATCGTCCTTAATTGATAAGAGAGTTAGTTCTATGTGATTTATGAGACCAAGTTTAGAAAATCTTGGCCAAGACATAGTAAATAACGGAAAAGGTTTTCGATATTAGAAACTCGAGTCGAATAAATTTGACATATGACAGACGGTGAGTTTGACGAGCAATTTTATGACCTTCGTCTAGTCGGGACTCCTAATAGAAGGATTGAATCACACATTAACTGCACCCAGAGGTTTAGTATTCCATTTTACTGAAATGCCACTGCATGCTGTTAGGCTCTACTGGTGGATTGTGAGACTCACGAGAATTATCTAAATGATCGATAATTCTTATTGGGGTGAGTTGGAATTGTTCTAACCCGCTAAAAAGAGTTTTAGCGATATTGTTGATGGTGACCACAATATATCTCACTACCAGGTAGGATAGAACCTATGGGGTTATACACATAAGAGGTTATGACTGATCGGATAGTTGGATTGCAATTTTTTAATCGGCTGAGGACTTAATTATTATTGGGCTAATTTATAATTATTACAAATTAGGGATATTAAAGTGCAAATGTTGCTAGAAAGAATTTATTAATAGTTAGTGAGTTGTGAGAGGACTTAAATGCAAATGTTGTATTCATAATTTGATTTGATCAAATTAGGATTGAGTTCAAGTCGAATTAAATTAGGATTTTATCGGTTGAACCGATTAGGGATAAGATAAATTTAAATCTAATTTTAAGTTTATCTTAATATTTATTTTAATATTTATTTTAATGATTATAAAAGGGATTATATCCCTCTTTATACGAATGATAGTTTCAAGAGAAAAAAAAAAGAAAGAAAGAAAAAACCCTAGTCGTCATCTCTTTTCTCGTCTTCCTTTTTCTAAATTATCCACATTCAAATATATAAAGACGTTCTCTGCAAGGAAGTTAACACCTAGCACCCCGGTGAGAACTTCAATCGGATCGACAACATCGGGGTAAGAGCTGTTAAAAAATAGTGTCAAGCTTATTTTTTATTTTTATTTTAGTTTACTACATTAATAAATGTATTTGTATGGTCTCATTTGATTTAGTTGATTCAAGTTGAATCATGTGGTTTACTTTTGGATTAAGTGGGCCAAGTTGAACCACATGAGTTTTAGGTTAGGGTTAAAAGAAAAAAAAAAATTAGTGTTATTTTTTTCTTCTTCTCTATTTTCCATATATGGTGTTTTTCGCCCAATAACAAGAGAAGCGTGAAAAGAGGGTTGCTAGATTTGAGGTGGGTGACCTCCTATCTACCTTTTTCTCTCTCTTGTGAATATTCATTGTAAGGTATTTTCGGTAGAAGATTTATTTGATATTTTTGGTTTTCCGTCGTATGGTGTTTTGAATATTCTTGGTGAAGTTTATTAGATTCATACGTGGAGTTGTTTAAGATTATTATTGTGAGTTTTTTATTTCTCCATTCTTGTCTTCTACGGTGGTTGTGCGATCTTGGGCGTGTAGGAAACTCGATTTTTCGGTTTCTACACATCGGAGAAAAGGGGTGTGCTCAGGTTGGAGCCGTTTCTATTTTTCTCTTCATGGTATATCAGAGCTACAAGGGCCATTATAGTGAGATTGGAGATCCTACATCCTTAAGAAGCAAGAGGGAGGTGTTTTGCAAGTAGTATATACAAGGCATTTGTTGAAATTCCTCTATGATGGATTCTATTGGAGGCTTCAATCATCTTGGGATAGAAAGACTCACAAATTCAAATTATCCAATTTGGAAGTCATGCATGGAAGCATACCTTCAAGGCCAAGAGTTTTGGGACACGGTGAATGGGAATGATACAAAAATACCGGAGGAAGAACCGAAAAATGCAGAGGAAAGAAATAAATGGCTTGCTAGAAGCGGTAAGGCAATGTTTGCCTTAAAAATATCAATTCATAAGGATTTGTTTGATCATATTAGAGAGGTTAAAACACCAAAAGAAGTGTGGGATATTTTTGAGAAACTATTTACAAAAAGGAATGAGGCCCGACTGCAATTTCTTGAGAACGAGTTATCAAAACTAACTCAAGGGAGCATGAGCATTTCAAAATACTTTCTAAAGGTGAAGAACGTGTGTGCCGAAATATCAAGTTTGGATCCAGATGAGGCTATTAGTGAAGCAAAGTTGAAACGGTATATTATCCGGGGGCTTCGGAAAGAATATAATTCGTTTGTCTCATCTCTACAAGGTTGGGCGACACAACCTTCATTAGTGGAGTTCAAAATTTTGTGTTGTAATCAAGAGGCCTTGGCGAAGCAAATGGCGGAATATTCGATCTCTGGTAAATATGAGAGTGAAGAGGCATTGCTTACTAAAGGCAAGAAGTGGGATCCAAAGAAAGCCAAAAATTAGGGAAGCACATGTGAAGGTGAAAGTTCATTCAGCAAGAATGAGGCTCCAAGAAGAAAAAATGTGAAGTGCTACCGGTGTGAAAAAAAGGGGTCCTATAAAGCGAGATTGTCGTGCCAAAATTTATGAAGGAAATGTTGGTTCTAAAGAACCGGAAAGAAAACAAGTAAAAGATTGGGGTTCATGTTTTGTTTCTGTTGACGCATTGGAAGGTGATTCTTCAAATGGTCAAGTCCTCGCAAGTATCAATTATCAAAAGGATTGGATAGTTGATTCCGGTTGCTCTCATTACTTAATCGGTGACAAGTCTAAATTTCATGAGTTTGTTCACTATGAAGGAAATGATGCTATTGTCACAGCGGACAACACGGTTCATTCGGTGGTAAATGAAGATGTTGTTAGAGTCACCTTGAAGAGCGTCTATCATGTGCCCGGTATGACTAAAAATTTTATTTCTGTTTCTCTAGTTGCAAATGCCGAAAATTATATACTCTTTCGCCCTCATGATGTGAAGATTATGCGAAATCTTCGGAGCCTAGATGCGGATGTTGTGCATCATGGAAAGCGAGTAAAATCGCTTTATGTGCTCTCCGTCGGTGACTCATATGTGGAGAGAACTAGCAAAAATGATAATGCTAGTTTATGGCATGCAAGATTGGCGCATGTGGGTCTCGATAAAATGAAGCAAATATTCTCCAAGAAGCTAGTAGATGGTGTGCCTAATATTGGTGAAGTCAAAGTTGGTGGTGTATGTGAAGGATCCCAACTTGGAAAATTTCACCGACTTCCATTTGAAGACTCCAAGTCGAGAAGTAAGAAACCACTTGATCTCATTCACACGAATATTTTGGTATCAAATAGTGCAGCAAGTTACTCCGGATTTAGATATATGCTTCTCTTTGTGGATGACTACACAAGATTTTCGTGGGTTTATTTTCTTAAAGAGAAGTCCGATGCTTTTTCCATATTTAAGCTTTTCAAAGCTACAGTGGAGGGGAAGCATCGGAAAAGAATCAAGCGCTTGAGAAGTGATGGAGGTGGTGAATTTATATCAAGGGAATTTCAAGAATTTTGTAGAGAGCATGGGATTCAGAGGCATTTATCTTGTGCTTACTGTCACGCCCCGGCGTCGAAACTGCGACCCGGGTTCACCAACAGATCCGCCGCCCATACGGGAAGCCCTGTATAGACGAAGCGACTAATCTGCAAAAGATCAACTACACTATACAGATATCAGAGCTGAAAAGTAAACTGCTGAAATAAAAAAAATATACAAACCCTCAAATAGTACATGCCAGGTCCTCACAAAACATAAGTCACTCCAAAACTAAAACTCTCAAAAGTAAAATATACATGTTACATCCCCAAAATCACGGACAGTACTAGTACATCACCAAAAGGGGGTACATCTACTCTCGCAGGAAGAAGACTGGTAGGGATCTAGCTCGCGACTCCCTTACCTCGATCAGTAAGATCAGCAACTGGAGCAGCAGGAACAGGAGTAGAAGTCCCTGGGAAAAAATCACCACGGCGGGTGTGAGAACTACATCCCACAGTAGTTCTCAGTGGGTACCACCAACAAACCCGACGGTTTGCCCACTAAGTCTACTAGAGGCATAAGGTAACAAATGCAGTACTGAAAGTAAAGGCTGGAAAAATAACTCTACAGCTACTATGCCTCTATCTAAATGCTCAAGAAGTGGAACAGATGGAAACATGATGCATCTACTATCTCTCAAACATAATCACCCAATCTACACTGACTGCCACATAGGGTCCAATCAAACCTGCGCCTACCCACTGCCGTTACATCCAAGGAGGACCGGACTTACGCAGAGCATCCGTGACTGCCAAAACTGGCCCAGCGAGAGGGACTGCGTCGACAAGTCGCGATAGCAAGTAACAAGCCCAGCTCCGGAGTGGCACTCGAGGGGCGCGACCCCACCGAGGAAAGTATCCGCGCATCTCTGTCGAGCTCAAATATGGCTCATGCAGGCTATAGTCCAAATCCACGATCAACAAGATCGACAGTAACCAACAACACCAACTCTCACTCACAGGCTGGAAAACCATACAGCCAGGACCCACCGTCGACTCAGACGGCTCCCTAAAAATAAAACACTGATCTAACATTGCTACCAGACTCGACTCGGCCCCCAAGCGCGAGTGTAACATACATCCCACAACAACCCGACAACTCGGCCCACTATCCGGGCGAGGAAACTCTAAGTCTAGGTAAAATAATAGATAACAGTGTGGGAATGTCTAAAGCACAAATAACCTAGCCCAATTTGAAGTTTTCTACTAGTCTGGTTAAACAAATAGCATATGACGGGGTGCTAGGTCAAGTTCCCAAATATAGCATTTAATTTACAGATTTAGGAAACAATAAGTCAATATAATCATCATAGCAACAAAAGTAACATCAATTCTCTTTTTCTGGCATGCTTCCTAATACACTCACAATCATGCATGATTCCTACAATATAGAATTACTGATCAGTCCGCCAGTTTTGAAGACGAAGCAACCCACCTGGAAGTGCAAAGCTGTCCAAAAAGTTGAAACTATACGGGAATAATCCTCCAATTTCCACAATTCCAACGGGTTCAGAAACACTCAAAAACTCCTCCTGGGTACAAAGATATAGTCCAAAGTTACAAATAACACAAAAATTTCAAGTGTACAGTTTGCTGAATTTCAGTCCCAGAAAAGCTTGATTATCACCTGCGAGAAAAACTCCAAAAATTCCAATAAAAATACAACAGCGATCCTCGCGATGCGTAGATGTCAATCGAGCCCTTGAACGTTGAATTCCGATACTCAAGTGCAGAGATAAAAATCCAACAAGGTGCTGCTGTCCAGAAACAACCACCAGCAAAAATAGGGCTCAAAAATGTACCCGAAACCCCTAAAAAAACTCAAATCTAGGAGGAGTGGAAAATACAAAAATCATAGATTTACCTCTCCGACGCCGCAAAAATCGTCCAAAAATTTTATCGGAGTAGCTCTGCGGACCTCGTGGACCGAAACGCGACGGAAATGGGCCACCAACGAAAGAACGTCGCACTGCGCTAACTCGCCGAAGACGTCGATGCCGCGGCCTCCAAAAAATCAGAGCCTCCTTCACAAGATGCAGCACAAGAAGATGAACAAAGTTGCTTGAGGGCTCAAGGGGATTTGAGTTCGGGAAAAAGCCCAAAATAGCAAGAGAAGGGGCCTATTTATAGCCCCCTCACAAAAAGACCACAAAAATCCAAGCACATTGGGCTTTCGGGCCCAATTTCCGGGCGCCCGATACATCCGGGCTGCTACAGTGAGCCCAGAACAGTACCCGGCCCGACCCACAAACCGCACCCGAATCGCCCACACGCTGCCACGTGTCCCTCCGCGCCCCGCGCGCCCGCCAATCGCGGCGCGCCACGTGGCCGCACGGTCCACAGCGGGGACCGTGGGCCGCGGTTCACGGCGGGCCTCCCGAGTCACTGCGCCCGCCAATGAGCGGGCGACACGTGGCCCGGCGGGGTCCACCGTGCGCCGCGCCCGATGCGGTCCACGCGCTGTCGCGCGTGCGTTGACCCGCCAATCGGCGCCTGCCACGTGGCAGTGTGCTCCGTTGGCTGCTCCCGGTGCACGCCAAGTGGGCCGTGGACCGGCGCACCCGAAAAATCGGCCCGTTTGGCCCATTTAGCCCGAAAATAGTCAATTTTCAACGTTTTCGCGCGCTGAGTCGGTTTTTGGCATCCGTTTGACGCACAGCGGGCTCGATGCACCAATAATAGGTGTTTTCTCACCACCGACCACCCAGACAGGTCGTACAGAAAAACCGGGACACCATATTTACACTCCACAACAAAATGAGGTAGCGGAGCGTAAGCTACGACATCTTTTGGAAGCATATCGATGTTGGCTCTATTCTAAAAATTTGCCTAAGGAGTTGTGGGCGGAAGCGATGGCGTGTGCATGTCATGTCACCAACCGTATGCCGTTGAGCTTTTGCGGTATGAAATCTTCATTTGAAAAATTATATAGAATGAAACCATCTATTGGCTATTTCCGTGTATTTTGTTCTATTTGTTATGTACTTGTGCCGGATGCAAATCGGACCAAATTTGATGCTAAGGCGGAGAAGTGTGTTTTCATTGGTTATGACACCCAAAAGAAAGGTTGGAAATGTATGAATCCGAAAACTCACAAGTTCATCACTTCTAGAGACGTGGTGTTCGATGAAATGTCATCCTATTATGATCGGCCGGTGGTTCTACCAAATGAAGCTCCAACAAGCTCCCGTGGCGAAACAATTTTGGAGAGGACTTCCTCTATGTTGTTGCCCTCTAATGCTCCAAATATATCGACTTCTTCTTCAGAGAGAGAGTCAAATAAGAGGAGGAGCACGGATACTTCAGTGGAGAATTCATGTCCTAGAATTGAGGTTCAAGAACAATCGGTGAGAAGGTCTACACGAGAATGCAAGAAAAATCCACGTTATTTTGGACCGGAGTGGAATTCCAGTGTTAATTTGGTGGATGTGGTTTCATGTTTCTTTGGTGGGCCCTATTGATGGTCATGATGAGCCCTCTAGTTATGATGAAGCTAAAGGGGTATATGAATGGAATAAGGCAATGGAGGAGGAAATTAGTGCACTTGATAAAAATGAAACTTGGGAGTTTGTGCCTAAACCGAAGGATATAGAACCAGTTTCATGTAAGTGGGTGTACAAGATTAAAAGAAAGGTCAATGGAACTGTGGATAGATACAAAGCACGGTTGGTAGCTCATGGCTTCACTCAACAATACGGGTTGGACTATGAGGAGACATTTAGTCCAATGGCAAAAATGACATCTGTTCGGGTTCTCATTTCATTGGCGACTTCAATGGGATGGAAGATGTGGCAACTTGATGTCAAAAATGCCTTCTTGTACGGAGAGGTGGACCGGGAGATTTATATGTGCCAACCACCGGGCTTTATTTCAAGGATTTCTCCAAATCATATATGCCGGTTGAAAAAGGCGATTTATGGGCTTCAGCAAGCGCCGCGAGCCTGGTATGGTAAAATTGCTCAATACCTTCTCTTTTGTGGTTTTCATGTTTCTAATTCCGATTCTAATATGTTTGTGAAAAAGTATAATGGTATGCATGTCACTGTGTTGCTCTATATGGATGACATGATTGTTACCGGAGATAATAGCTAGGAAATTAGTAAGCTTACAGATGAGCTTGCTATTCGGTTTGAAATGAAAATTTTGGGTGAGTTAAACCACTTTCTTGGATTAGAGGTTGAGAAGGGTGTTGATAGTATTTTTGTATCATTATTACTTGAAAAGAAAAGTAATCTATTTCATTGTCATGGGTTGGGACCTGTCACGCCCCGGGGTCGAAACTGCGATCCGGGCTCGCCAACAGATCCACCACCTATACGGAAAACCCTGCATAGGCGAAGCGTCCAACCTACAAGGATAAAACTACAGGTAAACAGATATCAGAGCGAAAAAGTGAACTACTGTAAAATAAAAATCCAAACACTGTACAACTGGAAATAAAGATACACTATCCATTCCCCAAAAATAAACATCATACATCAACCTTTGGTACAACATCTAAGAACCCAAACGGGGAAATAAACTAAAATAATAATACATCAGTGTACAGGCTCACAGTACAAGTCAGATCCTCACAAAACATCAGTCTCTCCAAAGTAAAAATAAATAAATAATCTAACTGACTGTACAATAAATCTCCAACAAGGAGGGTACAACTACTCTCCAAAGACAGGTAGGGATCTTGTCACGCCCCGGGCCGGCCAACAGATCCGCCGCCCATACGGGAAGCCCCGTATAGACGAAGCGTCTAACCTGCAAAAAGAAGGATACTATAGCTATACAGATATCAGAGCTGAAAAGTAAACTACTGAAATAAGAAATAGTACAACTGTCAAATAGTACAAGTCTGAATCTCACTACAAAAGTCTCTCAAAATAAAACTCTCAAAAGTAACTAACTACAAAAATCCAGCAGACTGTACTACCAAGCTCCAAAAAGGGGTACCGCTATACTCCAAGGACGGGTAGGGAACTAGCTCGCGACTCCCTTACCTCGATCAGCAACAAAAGGATCAGCAACAGGAGCAGCAGGAACTGGAGAAAGGGTCCCTGGGGAAAGACACCACAGCGGGTGTGAGAACTACATCCCACAGTAGTTCTCAGTGGGTACCGCTACCAAGCCCGACGGTCTGCCCACTAAGTCTACTAGAGGCATAAGATAACAGAAAAACTATAATAATGAAAAGATAAGCTGGAAAGAGTCTACAGCTATCATGCCTCTATCTACAATGCTCAAAGGGTGATACAGATGAAAATGATGCATCTACTAGCTCTCAAAATACAGTCACCCAATCTACACTGACTGCCACATAGGGTCCAGTCAAACCTGCGCCCACCTACGGCCGTTACATACAAGGAGGACCGGACTTACTTAGGGCGTCCGTTACTGCCAAAACTGGCCCAGCCAGAGGGACTGCATCGACAAGTCGCGATAGCAAAGTAACAGGCCCAACTCCGGAGTGGCACTCGAGGGGCGCGACCCCACCGAGAAAAGTATCTGCGCATCTCTGTCGAGATCAATATGGCTCATGCAGGCTATAGTCCAATCCACGATCAACAAGATCGACAATAACCAACTAATCACATCTCTAACTCACTGGCTGGAAATACTCGACAGCTGGGACCACCGTCAACCCGACGGCTCCCACAACAGGACATCAACCCAACATGTAAACTCACTAACAGAATATACTCCACAGCTGACTACAATGAAGGGTCCGGGAACCCCGAAAGACTAGAACCTACAACCCAAATCAAACAAGAACAGGCTCTAGGTATAGCCTCTCGTTGTTCTCGACCTAAAGAAAAGGCAGCCCTTAGAACCCAGACCACTCGAATCATCTCGAGTAGGGAAGTTTACAGTAAAATATGGCATTTATTACTGAAAACCATTTTTCACTCAACCCACGTGGGGTGAGGATTAAAAGTTGTTCCTTTTTGAAAAACCATCTTGATTTGAGGAAAACTCATTTTTAATAATTTTTAGTTCTTTTAGAAAAAACAGTTGGAAAACAAGTTTTTATACCCAAACCCCGAAGGGCTAATGCCTTCGTCCAATCAGACAAGAACAGACTCCGGCGACCCTTCGATATTTGGAAGAAAACATTGGTTGACTAAAATCATGTGTGTGCCCAAAATGGTTCTGGGTTCAAGGTCCTGCTATCACTGGTATACTATTGCCACTAACACAGTGGCAACACATAAAACAGAGAAACAAGACAACCCGAGACCACCGTTCACCCAAACGGTTCCCGCCACAGATAAAAGACCAGCTACCTCTACCAGACTCCACTCTGCCCCCAAGCACGAGTGTAACATGCATCCCACGCTAAGAGAAATCCCGACCACTCGGCCCACTACCTGGGCGAGGATAATACTATGTCCAGGAATAGAATAAGAAGTGTGGATGTCTAAAGCATAAATAAACCTAGCCCAAGTGAGGGTTTTCTACTGGTCTGATTACACATGCAACATGTGACAGGGTGCTAGGTCAAGTTCCAATAGTGGTACTTAAGTTATCACAGATAGGAAGCATACATCAACATGATCATGGTAACAACGCGAGAACATCCTCTATATATCTAACATGCTTCCTAACAGATCTAACAATCATGTATGATTTACTACATGATAGAATTAATGAATAGTCCACCGATTTTGGAGGCGAAGCAACCCAGCTGAAGAGCGCGTCAATCCAAGACCCAAAAAGGCTGAAACTGAACGGGGACAAATCCTCGGATTCCCACGATTCCAACGGGTCCAAAATCACCCAAAAACGCCTTCTGGATACAAAGATATGGTCCAAACATTGCAATAAGCAAATATTCCCACAAACACAAGCTGCTGTCAAATCAGTCCAGAAAATGGTTAAATACCACATGCGATATAATCTCCAAAAATTCCAATAAAAATACGATGGCGATCCTCGCAAAGAGTAGATGTCGATCGAGTCCTCACATGTTGAAATCCGATACCCGAGCGTAGAGATAAAAATCCGACAAGCCTCCGCTGTCCAGAAAAACCACCAGCAAAAAAGGGGTTCAAAGATGCCTCGTAAACCTTGCCAAGAACTCAAAATGAAGCAAGGTGATCAACACAGAAATCGAAGGCCTACCTCTCATGAAACCTATGCCACTAAAATCATCCAAAATTTTCGTTGGAGTAGTTCTGTGGACCTCATGGACCGAAACGCGACGGAAATGGGCCACCGAAGAAGAAACGTCGCACTGCGCCAAGATGCCGAAGTCATCGATGTCGCGCCTTCCAAAAATTTCGAAACTCCTTCGTAAGATGCAGCACAAGAAGAGGAACACCTTCACTTAAGGGCTCAGTCGCAAAAGGGCTCGGGAAAAAGGTCCAAAGGCTCAAGAAAGGGGGGTATTTATAGCCCAAGCCCACCAAGAAAAGGGTTCGGATTCGGGCGCCCGAATCCGGCCCAAGCCCAACACTGTGCGCGCGCGAATCCTTCTCGGCGCGCCACGTCACCCGCTCCGCGCCCCACGCGCCCGGTGCACGCGCGCCCGCCAATCGCGGCGCGCCGCGTGGCGACGCGGTCCACAGCGGGAACCGTGGGCCGCGGTTCACGGCGGCCTAGCCGGGTCGCTACGCCCGCCAATGGGCGGGCGACACATGGCCTGGCGGGGTCCACGGTGCGCCGCGCCCGGCATACTGTCGCGCGTGCGTTGACCGCCCAATCAGCGCGCGACACGTGGCACACCCGCCGTTGGCTGGTCCCGGTGCACGCCAAAACCCGTGGACCGCCCTGCCCGCCGGCGCGCACTCGCCTGCCCGCGCCCCCGCCGCCGCGCTCCGCCGCTGCCCGTTGCCGTTGGCACTGCCCTGGCCTGCCGGAATAGTAAAATCTTGCCTCAAAATTTGTGTTTTGGCATCCGGGCTTCGAAAAAAACAAGTAGTCCATTTTCAACGTTTTCGCGCGCTGAGTCCAAATCCGATGTTCGTTTTGCCAAATTCCACTTCTAAAATTTGTCGAAGGCATCCGGATAGGTATTCTTAATCTAAATGTCGCGCTGGGTTTAAATCTGAGGTCCAATTTGCGCGCAACCATCTCCAACACACATCATAGGCCTCCAGAAGCCACAATTCACATAGTAAGACCTTCGCAGAGATCCGGGTCATCACAGATCTAGCTCGCGACTCCCTCACCTCGATCAGAAGAAGCAGCAACAGCTGAGGTAGGAACTGGAGATGAAGCCTCTGCAAAACTGTCACCGATAGAGTGTGTGAGAACTACACCAACACGTAGTTCTCATTGGGTACCGCCGCCAAGCCCGACGGTCTGCCTACTAAGTCTACTAGAGGCATAAGATAACGATGTAGTAAAAACTGAAAGAAAAGCTGGAAATACTCAACAGCTATCATGCCTCTATCTAAATGCTCAATGGGTGATACAAATGAAAAGGTATGCAACCACTCGCACACGAGGTGCTCAATCGACCCAATCGAACTGACTGCCACATAGGGCCCAGTCAAGCCTACGCCCACCTACTACCACACATCCACAAGAGGACCGAATTTACGTAGGGCGTCCTACGCGGACGGCGTCGACAAGTCACGATACTAAAGTAATAGGCCCACTCCGGACGTGGCACTCGAGGGGTGCGACCCCGCCGAGGAATGTATCCGCGCATCTTTATCGAGCTCAAAGTGGCTCCTGCAGGCTATAATCAAAATCCATGCTCACTCTCAGAACGGAAAGACTCAAAATCCTCAAACATCTCGTACAACGATCGGAGTACTCTCAACGATCCAGCTAATAAGCTCTCACGAATCTCGAGACACTAGCGAACTCAACCAACTCGTGACACCAACTCACTGGCCGGAGGTGCTCAACAGCCGGGACCACCGTCAACCCAAACGGCTTTCAAAACGAGACACCCAACTTGCCACGCTAAACTCACCGGCTGGAGATACTCCATAGCCGAGATCGAACCACTACTCGAGGGCTAACACAACTGGTCGGACGACACTCAACGACCCGGGACCACCGTCTACCCAAACGGTTCTCAACAACACTGACCGGAAGATACTAGACGGTCCGGGACCACCGTCTACCCAAACGGCTCCCAACAACACCAGCACTGGTCTAAACTCAGCTACCAGACTCCACTCGGCCCCCAGGCATGAGTGCAATAATGTTCCACAATAACCCGACCACGCGGCCCACTACCCGTGTCACGCCCCAGGTGTAAACCAGAACCCGGGCCCGTCTACAGATCCGCCGTGCACACGGTATTTCCCGTGTATACGAAGCGCCAATAACCTGCTCAAATATAAGAGATACAATAAAAGAGCAATAAAACAGAGCTGAACTAAAACTAATACATCTCAGACTGAAGCTGAAAATAAAATACAATACATCTGTATAAATGATACATCAGTCTCTCCCAGCTCACAAATAATAAATAGAACCTGCTGGCAAAAGCCTGTCCCAAAAGTGGAAGTACAACCGTCTGAGGAAAACATGGGTACACCAACAGTCCAGCTAACACGCTCATCCTGCCTCGAGATCTATCTACTCAGCCGTCCTCTCTCCTCGACCCGCCACTGAAAGCCCAGTAGCACCCGCAGAAGACACTGCAAAACAAGGGAGAAGAAAAAGAGAAAAGAAGAATGGGGGTGAGAACTACTAGTAAGCCAGTAGCCTCCCCTAGTGGGTAAAAACTCAACTCTGACACGCCCACTAGGTCTACCAGAGGTAAAAAGGGAATAAAGGTGGTATGCTATGAATATAACTCCTGATGAAACGCTACCACTAGTATGCCTCTAAATGCTGAGCTAAGAGAAATAGCTAAAGATATGCATCAGAATATAAATGCCTGCCTGAATGACCCAATCTGACCACCAGTAAACACTGGTACTGCCTGCTCTGCCGCGACGGGTATGCCAGCCTACGCATAACACCGAAGCAAAGGAGTCCCAAGGACTCGAAGTCTGTCAGCCGCGCACTCCGGAGTGGCACTCGTGGGGAGCGACCCACACGAGGAAAAGTAAGTAACCACAAGTAACCTGATATAGCAGGACTGGATCATGACTCAATCAAGTGGGAAAAACCCTCCACCAAAGATAGCCCGATCCCCCTCACCCAATCTGATGCAATAGTAAAACCCGGTCAACCACCCAAGATTCGTGGTCGCCGCATCACCCTGTCATAAAGCCCGACCTGTCCCAAAACCCAAGGACCTGACTACACTATCCCAAACAACCTGCTCGCGCACGAGCTACAAATACCCTGAGTCTCAAATAAAAGGAGAAAAGAATAATAAAAAGGGTTTCTCCTATGTCAATTCCAGCATGATAGTGTAGCAGAAAAAGGTGGCCTATCTAGGTGACCATACAAGCATGCAAGTGTCCCAAGATGATATATAAAAATAAAACAAATATCGATATGATCTTACCTTGCTAAAGCATGCTGATAAATGCATAAGGACAGTAAATAGGAGATAACCTGTGCCTGTCTATACCTCATGCCCAAGCCCACAATTTATTGATCAGCCTTCTAATCATAGAAGCTACTCCAATGCCTAGTAGGTAATCAAAAGTAGGGGTTCACAACAACACCCATGGTCACAAACATGTCCCACATAAGACATCTGGTCCACCGCCTACTATCCGCGGTAGCCATAATACCCCAGAAGCTAAAATCCAGGCCCCGGCTACACTATGCCAATCCTCTGCTCAAACCCGAGCAACAAATAGTCACCTGACTAAAGAATAGGGAAAGAAGAAGCAAATAGGGTTCTTCTAAATCAAATTCCAACATAAAGTGTAGTGATAAGAAATGGCCCTACAAAATGTCCAAATAAGCCAGCCTATGTCCTCATGAGAGATAGGAGAAAATGTGACAAATAGTGGTTCGACCAGTGTATCAATTAATAGCTTAACCTGGGTATAATCATCATGCTAAAATCATAATCCGACCACACCTGTTTATAATCTGCTAATCACTCTCATATAAACCATCCCCCTATGCCTGTCCAAAATATCCTCAAGTGGTACCCTCCCGCAAGACATTTCCTAATATCCCGACATAAAAGTAAATCCCCCATGCTAAGTGAAATGCCAAAATATTCCCATAAGCATGTATAAGTTCCAACCACTATCGAGTTTCCACTATGATATTGTCCATATGATAGGCTCGCAATTATTTCAATTAAGCATGCATGTCCGTTAGATGATCATTCAACATGTCCAATAAAGAGGATCTCTCTAATATTCCTAGTGGGTACATCAGAAAAGAGGGATATAGCAACCACCCACCTGAAATTGCGCAATCCAAGTCTCAGAAGTGTCCTCGCCCAAAAAAGATCACCTGCCGCGATAACTGCAAAATTATACACAGGGGTGTCCAAATTACACACAATAATCCAAGTTACCCGATGTCCCAAAATCAGTCCCAAAAATACACAGTTTTCACCTGCGAGATGAACTCAGAAAAATCCGAGAAAATAACCGCTGCGTTCGTCGCGTCGAGCCGGTCGAAACGAGTACCTGCACGCTCAAATCCGAGTTTCCTACACTGAGATATAAATTCTGCAAGGGAACTACCCCAAAAAATTCTGTACAGAAAACTGCAGCACCAAACACTGAAAATAATGCCTTTTTCACCTTCAGGAAAAATCCAAAAAAATCCAGGAAAATTCGAGGATGCTCATTGCGATGTGTAGATGCAAAACGCCTTTTGGAACGTCTCAATCCGATGCCCGATTGCGGAGATATCGCGGAAAGACTATGGTGCTGCCCAAAAACTCCGCAATAGAAAATGGGTCAAAGAGAAGCTTGAAAAACTCCAAGAAATGCTCGGAATTAGGAGAAGATCAGAACATCAAAGTTGAAGCCCTACCTGTCGTGAAGCCAACGGCGTAAAAATCACAAAAAAAAAAGCTCGGGGTAGGCCGGGGGAGCTCGTGCACCGAAATACGACGGAGAAGAACACCGAAGAAGAAACGTCGCGCCGCGCCGGTAAAATAGAAATCTCGAAATCCGTGTCGCCGAAAATCTGAAACTTAGCAGGTGAATTCCTCTCTTCATGGAGATCAATTCTCCTTCTCATCCCCCTTCGAGCTGAGGGCTCGAAGGGGTCGAAATCCCCCTTCCAAAGCCACTCGGAATGCAACCTTGAGTAAATCCAAAACAAACAATTCACAAAATGCCCGATGTGTCCCCAAAACAGGGAATATGCGTAGAAGGCCCTCCCCGTGCTGCCGCGTGCCCCTCCATTGGTCAACCTCAATTCGGCGCGCGCCAATCGGTGCGCGCCACGTGGCGCCTACAGTGCCGCGGCGTCAGCGCGGCATGGCGCTCGCTCGCGCACGCGGCCCGAGGCGCTCCTGTGCGCCTCGGTGCGCCCGGTGTAGTGAGCCGGCCAATCAACATCCGCCACGTGGAATGCCCGGTCCACCGTGCACCCGAAAAACTCCGTGGTCCGCGCCGCCTGAACCATCCAACCACAACCCGCCACGTGGCACCGCCCTGGTGCACACCCGCCGCGTGGACCGCGCACCTGCCCGCGCGCCTGCTTGCGCCGCTCTGCGCCTGCCTGCGGCCACGCGCCGCCGCCGCCGGCCGCCGCCGGCGATCGCCGGGAATACTGTTCCAGCCGTGAACAGTAAAAAATACTGTAGCAAGCTCCGAAAAATACAAGTAAATAGCCCATTTTAACCGTTTTCGCGCGTTGAGTCCAAATCCGACGTCCATTTTGCCAAATTCCAATCCTATAAATTGCCGGAGGCTCCCGAAAAGGTATTTTTAATCCGAATTTCACGCTGAGCCTAAATTTGACATCCATTCTACGCATAAACTCCTCTAAACATCCGACGGGGTCCCCCGATTACCCACGTGATCTATTTTAAGCTCCGAGTCCATCACTTGTGTCCAAATTGGCGCACAAACACCGCCGACATGCCACGTAGGCTTCCAGAAGCTGCTGGTCACACTGTAGAAGCCCTGCAAAGATCCGGGTCACCACAACCCGGGCGAGAAAACTCTATGTCCAGGAAAAGATGTAAAGTGTGGAATGTCTAAAGTATAAAAGAACCTAGCCCAAGTGAAGGTTCTCTACTAGTCTAGTTTCAAACATGCAATATATGACGGGGTGCTAGGTCAAGTTCCAATAATAGCATTTAATTAAACTTAACATAAATGGAAAACATTAACCAACAATAATCTCAATATCCTCAAATGGAAACATCATCTCTCACAAGCATGCTTTCTATCTCATCTAGCATAAAGTAAACCTAACCATTTTACATTATGAGAGATCTCAAATCCACCAAAACATATACAATTTATCAAGTAAGCATCAAACCACATAATCTAAACCATTTCTCATGCTTACATCTCAATCCTATAGGTTGTATAATAAATCATACATGCTCTCAATAGCATAGGGAAACACTACACCTATGTAAGCTTGCATTCAACATAACGTGGTAATCATATCTTGCAATTTCTCAAACAAATACCATTTACCAAGCTTACATCTCAACCATATATTGGTACACTAAACATGCATGCTTTCTATCAAATAGAATTAGAGAACCGTCCATCAGTTTTGGAGACGAAAGCAATCCACCTGAAACGGAATGATCCGGGGTCTGATCGAGCCAAAACTGAACGTGGATACTCCTCAGGTTTCCACGATTCCAACGAGTCCAAAAACACCCAAAAACTCCTCCCGGTCACTGAGATACAAGCAAAACACCGCGGTAAGCACAAATCCCCAAAATCACAACTCTGCGTACAATCAATCCGAAAGAAATCAAAATATTACCTTCGAGATGTCCTCCAAAAATTCACATAAAAATACGGTTACGTTTCTCTCGAAGCATAGATGTCGATCGAGTCCTCACATGCTGAAATTCGATAACCGAGCACCGAGATAAAAATTCAACAAGCTCTGCTGTCCATAAAGATACGTAACAAGGAAGGGGTTCAAAGATACTCCGAAAGCCCCAACAAAAACTCGAAACGGAGTGAAGTGATCAACACGGAAATCGAATGCCTACCTCTCGTGGAAAATGATGCCGCAAAAATGAGCTAGAAACTCCCTCTGGTCAGCCCAGGAGAACCCGCGGACGAAGCGTCGACGAAGAAGATCGATAACGAGGACACGTCGAAGCTCGCGATGTCGAGAAGGAAGAGGATGAAACGCCTTCCAAAAATTCCCGGGATGCCGAAAATCGAAGAAAATAGGATGAAGAACCTCCCTGTCGAAGATGGGCTCAAAAGGGCTCGGAAAAAGCCCTCAAAAGAGGACATAAATGGGCTATTTATAGCCCAAGTCCACAAAAAAGGGGTGGCGGATTCGGGCGCAAGAATTGGGCTCCCGAAATCCGCCCCCAGCTCCACACTGTGCGCGCCTGGATTCACCCGGGCGCGACACGTGTCCACGCCCGCGCCCCGCGCACCTCGCGCAAGCGCGCCCGCCAATCACGGCACGCCTCATGGCAGCGGGGTTCATGGCGGGATGCACGGGCCGCGGTCCACGCCGGGCCAACCGGGTCTGTGTGCCCGCCAACGGCCGCGCGCCACGCATCCTGGCGCGGTCCATCGTGCGCCGCGCCCGGCGTGATTGGTGCCTCGACTCTCGTGCCGCCGCCCTGCCAATGGGAGCTTGCCACGTGGCCCTACCGCGCCACCCGCTGGTCCCGGTGCACGCCCAAGTCCCGTGGACCGGCCGGCCCGCGCTGCTGCCTGTGCCTGCCCGCAGCTGGGTAGGCGCAGCCGCGCCGCCGTGCTCCGCCGCCTACCCATCGCCGCCGGCGCTGCCCCGCTGCGGGAACAGTACCTCTTGCCTCGAAATTCGTGTTTCGGCATCCGGGCTTCGAAAAATATAAGTAAATTATCCACTTTCATCGTTTTCGCGCGCTGAGCCTAAATCCGATATCCGTTTTGCCAAATTTCACTTCTAAAATTTGTCGAAGGCATTTGGACATGTATTCCTAATCCAAATTTCGCGCTGGGTCCAATTCTGATGTCTGATTTGCGCACAACCATCTCCATCACACCGAATAAGCCTCCAGAAATCGCTGATCACACTGCAAAAGCTCTACAGAGATTCGGGTCATCACAGGACCTATTCCGGATGAACTTTGAAAATCAAAGACAACTCGTGCTGATTATATTCGAATGCTTTCTGAGACCAAAAAGGATGCCGAGGAGGAAAAACGTATAATACAAGCAGAATTAGCCGACATGAGACAAAAATATGAAGATATCTATAAAGAAATGACGTCAATGAAGGCAAGGGTAGAATCAATAAGTAAAAGGTCTCAAAACTATTGCATACTAGGAGAAGGAATAATATGCATTCCACGAGGCAACATGCTAGTAAGTTTAATTTATAAGTAATTTTATCTTTTATGATATATATGAAAAACTAATATAATATCTAACTTTTTTTTTCTTTTTTTTCTAATCTAGAAAAGAACATGTCTTTCACTTGATGGATCACCCCCTAATAATGAGGCAATCTTGAAACACCACCAACTCAGATATTTTTGTCATCCCAAATGATTTTTCTTGAGTAATTTTGCTAACACTCGAAATTTTGAACCAAAATTAATTTGTTAGTTCTAATTTTTGGTTAATCAATTTTAGATGATAGAAAGATTATTAATAGCTATTGCTGCTGTTAGTTAGTTTAATTTCTATTTTCAACAAAGTAAAATCGCTAGTTTTTTTGTTTAGTTTTTTTAAGCAAAAGTTAATATTAGAATCTTAAAATTGTTAATTTCAATTATATCGTAGATGCATCGAGCTAAGACTGTCTCAAAAAGAGTTCAAACTGTATCAAATATTGTGGTTATCTTCTATCTCTATTCTTTTTATACTTTCAATATAATTATTTTCTATACAATAAATATAATTATAAATTACTATATTTGTTTATTTGCTTATTTAGATTGGAACTGAAGTTTACTTGAGAAAGCTTACAAAAGCCTCACAATCATGTAGCACAAGGTTTTCTTCTGATTAAGGACCCAACTACAAAAGTAGGTGGATTCGAATTAGGACCACAGTGTTGAGAGATTAAAGTTAATGTGCCAATAGTATGCAATGAACCACAGCTTAGACCATATAGTAGTTATCAAACTATTGGAGATGCTATGCTATTGGAGCAACTATTGCTGGGCCATATACTTATGTAAGGATGACTTATTTCAATTCTCTTTCATCATATATAGCATATTATATATAAGTTTAATTTACTATTTGTTCTTTATATAGGTTAAGCGCAAATAGTGCATGATGTTGTCTTCATCTGTACGCCATACATTTTGAAGATTTTGGAATTAAAAAAGACAGTATATTTTTTATAATTTTGTCAATATTATTTTTCTATGTTACTATTTATATTTTGAAGAATTTGTGTTTAAAAAATATTATCTTGAAGTATTTTGGAATATTAGATGTATAAACAAGTTAAATATGCAATATGTGAGATCTTTTGTTGAATTGTGTTTTTATATATTTTAATTTTAATTAATTTTGTGATTTTGCATGCATAAATAGTTTATAGTATTGAATGGCAATTAACAAAAATATTATTGATCATTTTTTTTAATGCATTACCTTTCATTTCATATTTAAAAATTAGCATAATATTTAGCAACATTTGAATTCAGATGTTGGATATTAAATTGGGTGATTATTTTATATCAATATTAGCAACATTTAGTAATGTTGGGATTGGTTAATTATATCAACATTAGCAACATTTACAAATGTTAAGAATGTTAAGCTGTACCAGCATCACCAACATTTAGTAATGTTGGAAATAATTAATTTATAGCAACATATAATAAATATTGCTAAATTTATGTATATAACATTTGTTATATGACTCTTTATATTTAATATTAATAACATTTCATTCAAATGTTAGTAAAAGATTCACCCGCATAGGCAACACTAAATATTAAATATTGCTAATAGTTTTATCATCAATTTTATCTCCTTTAGTAATAATAATATATGTCATTAAACCAACACTAAATATTAAATATTGCTAATAATTTTGTCATTAATTTTATCTCTTTTAGCAACAATAATATATGCCATTAAACAATTATTTTTTTGTATTGTTAAGGAAAATCATCATTTATTTCTCAACTACTTTCTGTTGAGTTGATCTTCCTCGATTTATCTACATTCAACGTTCATTCCCACAATTTGCGTCCCGAGGCGTAATTCTCGGCGCTTTCCGGCCGTTTGCTATTTCTGCGTTAGTTACATGATTCGCGTCCCAAATTTCGGGCGCAATTCTCGGCGCTTTTCAGTCGCTTGCCATTTTTACGTTAGTTGCGCGATTCGCGTCCCAAATCCTGTATCTTTCTTCTTCAGGATCTTTCTTTTTGTAATTTGAGCAGTCGATTATTCGACTGAGACAACCCGATGGTTTACATTCAGCCGAAATCGATCTCGGCTAAGACGCGAGCATCACTCATTAGCTTTTTCTTTTATCGACTAATATTTTCGACTGATAATTTACATCATGTGTCGCCTTCTGACTTGACCACAGCGTATTCTACGTGACTACAATTATGGCCCTCAATACCTACAAAATTTTTGCCCTCCTACTTTGATAGTTAATTTTAGGGTTCTAAAAAAACACGTGTGGAATTTATTGCAAACCTAACTCCTTTTTTGATTTTTTTTTTTTTTTTTTTTGAGCTATATATATAATTTGGGTTTTGGATCTCTTATATGTATGAGTGTAATAACCCCACGGATTTAAAAAACAAGAAAATGGATAAAATATTTGGAAGGGGCTGTCAAATTTATTATTTATACAATTTAAAAATTTACACACTGCACATAATAAATATTGAATTAGCTTTGTATTTTCAAGATAGCTTTTATATAATATTTTTTTAAAAGTTGTGAAAAAAAAAAATGGCATGCAATTAAGGATTTAAGTGTTATTCATGCCTGATCCAATGCACCGTATCGTAACATTAAGATATCGGCACGATACAGTTCTTGCACCGATGACACAGCTTTTTTTTTTAAAAAAAAAAAAATAGTAAATAATTTTTTAAAAAAATTTAAAATATTTGATAAAAATATTTAATAAATAATTATAAAATTTTATTATTAAAAAAATAAATATTTTATATTATTATGTTTCAGCATACATATATTTTTATAATCATAAGTCATCAGCACCATTCGAAACATACCGTATCGTACCATAATGTACCAAAAAAATTTACGATATAATTTTGTACCATAATATTTAAATTCTTAACGTTTGAAAAAATAAAAAAAAAATAAATTATGTCAAAAATAAAATTGGATAGAAAAAACTTATGAAAACATTTAACACTTATGATGGGATTGTATAAAATAAAAAGAGAAGATTTGTACGAAGCACACCTCAAAATTTATTTGGAGGTGGTTAGGATTGGAAGGACAAATATCATTTTGATACTTCAACTATTAGCGTAGTGCTACAACTTCAACTATTACCGTAGTGCTATAACTTCCAATTCTATGTTTGGTTTGTCTCAGCATACAATCATCACAAAATACTATTTTTGTTTTTCAAATTTATTATCTAAAAAATAAAAATTATTATAAATATTAAATAATTATAAATATAAAA
The DNA here is from genome assembly GCA_029168755.2 of Tillandsia fasciculata. NCBI lineage: Eukaryota > Viridiplantae > Streptophyta > Magnoliopsida > Poales > Bromeliaceae > Tillandsia > Tillandsia fasciculata. The sequence goes on from CM054935.1 coordinate 24,347,793, forward strand.
TAATGAAAATTTAAGTTTAACATTTTTAATACTAATTATTAATTCATTTGTTCGAAAAAAAAAAAAAAAAAAAAAAAAAAAAAAAAAAAAAAAAACTTACATCCGAGAAACCAAAAAAATGACTGAATTTTTTTTTAAAAGAAAAAGATACTATTATATCTGATTAGTTTATTTTCAAAAAAAAAAATAATTTTTTTAAAAAAATAAAGTTAGTTAGAAATTTATAGCAATTAAATTTTAAATTCAAAATTCTAAAAAAATAATTAATTTTCTTTTTAAAAGAGAACTCTTCATTTCGTTCGTTTAAAAAAATAATAATAATTTTTTTAATTAGATTTCGAAACATCAATTATTATTATTATTATTTTTTTTTTTTTTTTTTGCCACCTGCAACAGATACGTACGGTAAGTAAAAAATAAATGAGATTTTTGGTAGGTAAAATATACGAACGCCACTGTGACACGTGAACATGCCCACAATTCGAGAATGGTCCCCGCCAAGTATTTGAACTACCTCCTTTTTTTTTTTTTCCCTTGTGATGTGTACTTAACTCACGCATTTGGCATGAGCTTCATCACTACACAACAGCATCTTACATCTTCATTTATTTAACAAGCACAGCAAAGTAATCAGTAGCGTGACTCTGCGACGCACCAGCACCACCCTCTACAATTCCAGAATGGAAGTCGAGAAGGTTCCGGTGCAGGCGATCGCGTCGGCGCTGGCAGCGGCCCCGGACGCGATACCGCCGGAGTTCGTGCGGTCGGAGCAGGACCGGCCCAGCACCACGACGTTCCGTGGCCCGGCGCCGGAGATACCGGTGGTGGACCTCGCGGGGCCCGACGGGGGCCGGGCGGCGGTGGCGGCGGCGAGCCGGGAGTGGGGGATTTTCCAGGTGGTGAATCACGGAATCCCCAGGGAGGTGATCGCGGAGCTGCAGCGGGTCGGGAGGGAGTTCTTCGAGCAGCCGCAGGCCGAGAAGGCGCGGCACGCCATGGATCCGAAATCGGGCAGGTTCGAGGGCTACGGTACTAATCTTCTCACGAATCTCGAGGGGAAGAAGGATTGGGTCGACTTCTTCTTCCACATCGTCTGGCCCCCGTCCTCGGTCGACTACAACATCTGGCCGATCAACCCGCCCGACTATAGGTACGTACGTACGTACGCACGCATGTCGATCTCCATAATTAATATATACCATCTTTTGTTGACTTTACAACCTCTGTCAATATACAGAAGTGGAATGCTACATGCACATCCCGAAAAGGGTGTACATCATACACTCCATTCATTCAAGAATGAAGATTTATTTACTGGTCATTTTGAAGTGACCGATAAAATTTACCCCATTCTTAGATGGATAAAATGTAAGATATACATCCCATTTGGATGTACAGTTGTATATAGCCAAGCTTCCTATAGTAAATATATCCACGTTTTAAATAGTATTGTTATATAAATTTTTATTAAATTTTATTTTTTTTAATATTTTAAAATATATTTTTATCGACACTTGATATATACATAATAATTTTTTATTTATTAATATTTTAATTAATATTTTTAAATATAATACTAAATTATATTAAAATATATTTTAATATATTAATATATTTAAATATAACACTAAATTATATTAAATTAATTTTAAGTATCATTAAATATATAAAAATATATTTTTAACTATTAATTTTTTGTAATGAGCCTATAGATTCGTCCAAAATCAATAAGGATAGAAGAACAAGATACATACTTGGCGGGAAGTTGTACTAGGATTTTTTTTTTTTTTTTTTTTTATGGTTAAAATATAAGAGAAGAAACGGTAAAGCAAAATTTTAAAAAAATTAATCTTCGTACATATACAGTAATTTACCATAAAATGAATGTGTCGTGGTTGTACGTACTAATTCAATTGATTTTTGAATCTTTCGAATCTTTTTGGTTCATGATAACGAACATTGGATCATTTTTTTTATTTCAAAAATAGTTTATTATTTTAAAATAATTAAAAATAAAAATAAAATTATTTTTAATTTATAATATTGTTATTTTTAAGAATAATTAAAATTATGTTTAGTTAATTCTATAAATTAGTAGAGAATAATAAAAAAAAGTCATAGTTAAACTTCATATAAAATATAATTTAATAAAAATAATTTATTATAAACATAATTTATTATAATATTTAATAAAAATAATTTATTATAAATTATAATTTTATAAAAAATTTATAAAATAATTTTTTTTTTCAGCTTCTATTTAAACTCAAAATATAATAAAAATAATTTATTTTAATATTTAAATATAATTTATTATAATATTTAAATAAAAATAATATATATTAATATATATATATATATAATTAATTTTATTATAAAAATAATATATTATAATATATAATAAATTATATTTATATAATTTAGTTTTAATTTAATTTATAATTTTAATAAAATTTAAAATTATTTTTTAAAATAATATTGTTTTATTAAAATGATGAAATAATTTATTAGAAGCTATTTCAGAATAATCAAAAATAATAAAATTTGATCCAAATAAAATATTTTGGATAAAATATATATTATTTTATTCTTCGATCAAACGGTATTTAATATTCAAGTGCGGTACGTGTAAGTTACACAGCTGACCAAGCTGTTACAGCTAGATTTATTTCATTGATGTGATTCTTCGATTAACTAGTCCTCGTAAACAGAAGAGATATCCTGGCAAGATAGAGGTATCCCAGAAAAGAAAATGTTTCATGTGCTTCCCCCAACTTCCAATGCATAAATAGTGCATGAAAAATATTTTTAATATATTTAAAAATAAATATATAATATTTATTTATTTATTTAAAAATAAAATAAATTTTATTAATTATTTTGAAATAATTGATGATTAAATTTTTATTTTTAAACAGATAATATATATATATTCATTTTGTTTTGAATAGCATTAATCATTTGCACTAGCTTGTTAGGCCCCATGTTACTTGCTGCAATAAATTATATTAATGGGGACAGCTATGTAATGGGTTAGCTACATTATTACTTGGCAATTCAATTTTGGACAAAAATTTTAAAGTGTTTTTGGTTCATATTATTTGGGGATAAGAGATATTTCTCTTATTTTTTTAAAATTATAAAAATATTTTGTTTCAGTACAACTAGAATGAGTGAGAATTACTGTTGTCACTTTTTCCATTCTCTTAAATACCCTTCCACGAGGCATTATTTCTCACCTTATTATTTCTTAAATACTCTTTATTCTTTTTATTCATCATTACCATACCAAACATAAAATTTTTTATTCCTGAAATCATCACAAACGTTTTTTTATACTAATTTCATACACTTTATACTTACTCCTAAAATAGCTATTTCTGTCTTATTCCGTTACCAAAAGGACGCTTAGAATTACTATCAATTTTGTTATAATTATAATGTTTAATTCATCCAATTTATAATCTTATCCGTATAGCGGATTATCTTGTATATTATATAAATTATAAGTTCATCTCTTCAACCTTTCAAATATTTTTAATATGTTACTTTTAAAATTTTAATTTTAAAATTTTTAATTTAGATTTAAAATTTTTAATTTAAATTTTTAATTTTTAAATTTATATTTTAAATTAAAATATTAAATTTTATATTTCTTTTAATTTAGAATTTAAATTTTAAATTCAATTATAAATTATATTAATTTATAGTTTAGAAAAAAATATTATTAAATTTGACACCATAATAATTTTAAAATAAATTATACTTTATTATCAGATTTACTAAATTTTATAAAATAAACTAAATATTTCAAATTTTAATTATCAAATTATCAAATTTTAAAATTTTGAATCATTAAATTATCAAATTTTAAATTTTAAAATTTTAAAATTTCAAATTTAGTTTTTAAATTAAAATATTAAATTTTATATTTTTTAAAATTTAAATTTTAAATTTAATTATAAATTATATTAAGTTATAGTTTAGTAAAAAACAATATTAAATTTGACCATTATGATAAATTTAAAATAAATTATATTTTATTGTGTGATTTATCGAATTTTATAAGATAAGTCAGATATTTTAATTTTTTATATATATTATATTCCTATATTAAACTATTCAGAAATTTTATAAATATAATTATATCAAAATAATCTATCATGTTAGCGAATAAAATGCGTTATGAGCATCGTTTTCAAATTTATAATTTTAGGCTTCGTTTGGTTCGTGAATTAGAGAGAATTAGTAGTATTGGTTGGGTATTAGGTTAGTACCAGGTATAAGAAAAATAGTGTTTGGTATTGATTGAAAAATAAGAGGAATAGATAGTTGACTTTTGTGTTAAAAAATTAAAATATTCTTTCCTTTTTAATTTTTTTTTAAAATTAAAATTTCAAAATTTTTAATATTTATTATTTTTAATTTGTATAAAAATTTTAAGTGGAAGAAAAAAAAAAGTAAATTTTTAAATTTTAAATAGGAGTAAAAATTTTAATTTTTAAATTTATATAAATTTTTAAAAAATTATAAAAAAATTGTATAAATTTTTACAATTTTAAAATTAATATTATTTTTAAAAAAAAAATAAAATAAAATTTTTAGATTTATTAAAATATAAAATTTAAAATATTAAAATTAAAATTTGTTTAAAATCTAAAAATTCTAATTAAAAAAAAATCAAAAAAAACAAACAAAAAAAAAAAAAATGCAAAGGGCCCCTTCACAGGGCCATTAATTTTTATATATATAATATATATATATATATATATATATATATATATATATATATATAAAGAGTCCGGTTGAAATACTATCGATAGTATTGAATTTTTAGTTCTTGGATGAAAGTATGTGCGGTTGAGATTATAGTGATTTTTTAAAATTTTTATTATTCAACTAACTACCAACTAAATCCTAAAGGGCTACTATCATCCTAACCGCACATCTCTTAATTTAAGGACTAAAAATTTGATAATACCAAGGTACTTTTAATCGTATTCCAGCCTAATTTATATATATATATATATATATATATAGTTAAATTGGAATACTAGCGGTATCGGTACGTAGAAAACGAACTTCGTTGCTACTAATTTGATTTCGATAATGAAACTTTTAAGTCGATGATTAACACTGTTGTTTGAGTAATGCAAATTTATGCACTAACAGTTATATAATAATTATATTAATGTAAATTTATTTTCAAATATATTATGATGTTGAGTTCAAATATTAATCCCTAATTAAAAATAAATATTTAGCTTATAGATTTTTTAAAATAATTTTAGATTTTAAATTTTCGTGTATAGTAGGAGTAACTTGCCAGTAAAAATTATATTTCTGGCCACGGTACACTAGGACCATAAGAATACACATCCTACTTTTCTTTTTTCTTTTTTTTTCTTTTTTTTTTTTCATTCTATGAGCTATGATGGGTCGGACCTACTAGTTCTAAACCGACCCGCCTAAAGTACACTTGGGCTATCGATTGTTGTAAGAGGACTCAATCAAGGTCCAATAAACTAGCCCAACTTAATATCTGCTGGTAGGCCCACTTCGACAATTTGCGTCGACATCAATGGGCCCTTCAGGGTCCAAAACTTTTTAGCTCCGGCTTGAGACGTAATTGAGTAGATGAGAATAAAATTTGTACTAAGATATTTAGCTCTTTAATTACATAGCATGCAGGGCTCACTACTCTACGAGTTGTATAAATATCTCATTATTCAGATTCTATTCTCATCTACTTGAGTATACTTGAGCAGCGAGCATAGCATTTTTCTATTAGCACAAAAGGAGCTTCAAATTCACACCAAACATCGTAAAATGTTCGTCTTGAATTGAACAAAAATTGCAGGAAGGCGAACGAGGAATACACCAAGTACTTGGTGAGGCTCATGGACAAACTATTTGAGCACTTGTCAGTAGGGCTAGGTCTCGAGAAGCATGTGTTGAAAGAGGCGTGCGGCGGAGAAGAGCTGAGACTGCTGGTGAAGATCAACTACTACCCGATATGCCCCCGCCCCGACCTAGCCCTCGGGGTGGCTCCGCACACCGACATGTCGACGCTCACACTGCTCGTACCCAACGACGTCCCCGGGCTGCAGGTGTTTAAGGACGATCACTGGTTCGACACCGAGTACATTCCCGATGCTATCATCGTCCACATTGGCGACCAAATTGAGGTGAATGGTTTGTTTGGCACTGCTTCTGCTTTATTTTTATCGAAAACTAGTAATTGAACACCCTCTTTTTACTATTATTTTTTACTGTTTGGAATAACTGCAAAGGAAGAGTCTAAACCTTCACAAAACTGTTGATCTTTTGTCAAATTGAAAATTAGATCTTGAGCAACGGAAAGTACAAGACCGTGTTGCATCGGACGACCGTGAACAAAGAAAAAGTGCGGATATCGTGGCCCGTATTCTGCGAGCCCCCAGGAGAGCTCGCCATCGGGCCGCTGCCTCAGCTTGTCGACGACGAGAATCCGGCGAAATACAAGACCAAGACGTTCAAGGACTACAAGTACTGCAAGATTAATAAACTCCCTCAGTAGAAATATTTGTCGCTATATATTAATGATGCTACCTAGCTATGAACTTTTAGTTTATTAATGAACGATTACCTACTATTTTATAAAATAAATATTTGCTTCGAATATTGCACTATTTGTCAGTTTGATAATCATCAATTGCTATGTGATGTAGGAGATGAGAATAAGAAAGAATTAATAAGAATTTGCCATTAATGTTTCTGATATTAAGTTATCCACCAAATCAATCTTGTATTGAAAAATAAGCTAGAAATTAAATATATATATATATATATATATATATATATATATATATATATATATATATATATATATATATATGTTTAAACAATATTTCCATTAGAAACTGTGTTTTAAATAAATAATACTAATTAATGTGCCATGCATGCTTCTATACACCTTGCAAATTCTGGTCACTTATTTTTGTGCTGAGATAAAATATGATTCTAACAATATACTGAAACAAAAATTAGATTGTAGCGACATATTTTTATAATATTAATTTTTATACAAGTATTTTATATACATTTTTATTTATATTTAAAATTAGATTATAGGAACTTATTTTTGGAACACATTATAATAATCAGTCGCTATACACCCTAACGACTGTACATATAGCAACACTAACAATAAATATCAGTATTTTTACTAGTGGCATCTTTTTCAAATTTTAGAAAAATTTAAAAATATCACTATAGCATAATTTTATTATAGTAATGATATATATATATGTAGTAACTATATATTTATTTTGAGAATATTTTAGTTTTTGCAGAATGTTTTCGTCCGTAAGGATCTATAGTTGATTTAATTTGAAATTCAAATCGCATATAAACTGTGAATTTAATTTGAAAACAACGTACAAAACTTAATTTTGAATCAAATTTAGTTTTTTTTAAATTTAAAATGCAAATTCAAAATAAAACTTTCAGGTCAAATTCAAAAGTTTAATTTAAATCAAAAATTAATATTCGGTTTTAAGATTAGAAGTACAATTAGATTCAAATTTTGAAAGTTGAATTTAAATTTTAAAATCAAGGTTTTACATTACAATATCAAACTCAAAAATCTCATTTAAATTCTATATATATATTTTTTTTTGCATGTGGGTACTTTACAAATTGAAAATTATCTAATTTGGTAAATAATAAAGTTAAATAAAAATTTAAAAATTTGGGATAATTGCATACAACTTTCAACAAAGTGCAGGCCGCTTTTCAAATTTATACCTAAAAAATTTAAAATTTTATATTAATCTCTTCAAAAAAGTCTGTCATTTATAAAAATATTCCAGTCGTTAACATTAGTTAGAAATTATGATTAATTATGGGATCGAACTATTAATACTAATCATTAATTTTAAAAAATCGAGCTGTAAAAATTACGTAACTAATTTACTTAAACTGCACAGACATAACAGCCACATATCTCAATTGTGACTCGATCCAATCAGTCTTCAAATATGACTTAGCACAATTCTGTCTCACGCTATTTCGAACGTGACTCGATTCAACCTGACCTCCAACCACATGGCAGAATGCTGACTTTTTAAGCCAAAAGTTGGTAGGTTTGATTTTGGAATTCGAGAGGGTGACACTGGAGAAATCCGAAAGGCTGCGTGAGGAGGATTTGGTAATGGCGGTCGGTCGGTTTGATTCCTCCATTGTTTAGAGTAGAGAAGACGACAAAAGAAAAAATAAAATAAATTTCAGATCCACATCGAGAAGATGACAAAGAATGAAATTTGGGCCAGGGCGTGCTAGGCCGAATTTCATGGATTCCCGGCCTAGCACGGCCCTCCGGCCCAGATGGCACAGGTCGTGACGGGCTCCGGACCGACCATTTAAAAAATATATATATATAAAATATTTAAGAAATTAAAATATTTCTCTTTCAGCTAATATATTAATTAAAAATAAAAATTATTAAAATATTTATAAAGTAATATAATTTTAAAAAATAATAAAATTTTAAAAAATCTCTTTTCCAAAAAGACTGCTTTGGAGATGGGCCTAGAACCCTCTGGCTCTCCGTGGTCCTCTAGGGTAGGGTCTTGTTGGTTCGGAACATAAGGCACATGCGGGTCGTGCCGTGTCAGGACATAGGTCAAACTGTGGGCCCAGCACAGCCCAAGCCCGCTACGGACTATGCCGTGTAGCGCCGAACCGACGGGCCCCGCTAGGTTGGGCCAACATAGCCCATGATGGCTTGTCGGCCCAGCCTAGCACATGTTCTATAGTATCCGTGTCGTGCCTAAGCCTGACCAGTTTTACATCCCTAGGGATAAATGAGCGGGACAAAAATATTATTTTATTAAAAAACTAAGCGCAATCATTTTTTTTTTTTAATATTTTTTTGTTGACTAATTAAAATTGGTAATCTGTTCAGCAAATTATTTCGTACTAAAAAAAAAAAAAAAAAAAAAAAAAAAAAAAAAAAAAAAAAAAAAGTCAATAAAGTCCTTCACAAATTAATGACTAGGTTTTAATACCTATCTTCTCTAAGAATAGTTTTCTGTGTGAAATTCAGGTGTATTGAAGCATCTCTCAAAATTTGATTATCTCATATTATAAATAAAATTAATTTAAAATATATTTTATTTTGTACACTTGTTCCAATAATGACCTAAAATTTTTACAGTGGATAGGTTTATTGTTTTAAAAAGGATGGGATCACAATAAGCAGCAGCTTTTTAGTGAGTGGTAGAGTGCACTCCAAAATCTCTCTATAGAGTCAAACTTTAATTATATTCTCTTTTGCATCATAAATCTTGCAGTAAGTGCAAGCCCGCAAAAGGGAATAATTTAGTGACTGGGAAGGGATTTTTTTGCAAAAAGCTGTTGTCAAATAGTGCGTAATTTGCATAAAGCACCTCGGAGGAGGAGAAAGTCACTTTTTTGGGAAGCAGTAAAAAAAATATATATATAAAAAAAAATAAAATAAAATAAAATAAAGGTGGAGGAAGAATCCAACTAGTCAAAAAAATTTGTTTGGTTTGAAAGATTATGTACAAAGGCAAAAATTAATAGTGGGTGCTGATCATTTTTACAGTAATATTTATTTTTATAATTCAGAAATTAAAATTTTAAAATATAATACTATGAAGAAAAAATATTTTAAAAAAACTAGTTCTTTATTAATAAAAAATATTTAATTACATTCTTAACAATATTTTTAACCTTGTACGATATTATATCTACTGTGGCCCAATTTATTTAATTACCCTACATCTAATTATATATAACTATCAAATAATAATATATGGCAAATTAAATTTTTATCTTTAATTAAATTTTAGATTAAATTTGGATTAGTATTTTCAATAGTCAAAATTAAATTGATGTGATATTAACAGTTGAATCTTCTCAGTCAATAATGAAACTTTTGATTAATAAATATCATTTTTCAAAATTTATAAATAAGTACATTTTATATATAAAAATACAAAATCTATTTTTTGTTAAAAAACTATCAGCTAAGTTTATATTTTTTAAAAAAATAAACGAAATAGCTAACATGCTATTTTTTTTCTCATAAAAGATTACCGGTATGATTTTTTCTCATGATGTATTTGATTCGTATTATGTAGCACTATATATTATTTCGATATAATCAGATATTTAAAATTTTTAAATTTAATTACTATTGATTCTATACTACTGCGTTTGATTTAATATAATAATATAATGTTAAATTACAGTACATATAAGATTACTATATTTTGTTCATTTTGTAAAATTTAATAATTTTGACAATTAAGTGTAATCTATTTCAAAATTATCATTTTGGTCAAATTTAATATTAGTTTTTACTAAACTATATAACTTAATATAATTTTAATTTTAATTTTAAATTTTAAATCTAAATAAAAATATAAAGTTTAATATTTTAATTTAAAATATTATTTTAAAATTTGAAAAATTAAAATTTAAAATATGAGTATAAATTTAAAATTTAAAATTTAAAATTTAAATTTAAAATTTAAAATTAAAATTTTAAAAATAATATATTGAAAATTTTTGGAAGAGTTAGAAGAATAAACTTATACTTTTATATAACATACAAGATAATAAGCCATTACTAATATCATTTGTTATTTTAAAAGCAATTCTACATTATTTGTCATGCGACATTACATTACAAACCGAATAAATCAAATATAGTAATTAGGATAATCCCAACCAAGCATATTGATAAAAAAAATAATAATAATAATAAATATTTATTTTTATCCAACAAGTAAATTATAAAAAATAAAAATATTTTAAAATATTAACCCATTTTTCAAACTACTAAACAAAAAAACAAGATTAAAAAAAAATTATTTTACAATTATAAAAATAAGGGTATATATAAGTATACACCCGGTGTATATCTTACACCCCATCCCATCCTGGGGTGGGGTGAATTTCACTCGTCACCACTCATCACTGGTGACGAATGGAATTCACCTCATCCCAGGATGGGGTGGAGTGTAGAATGTACACTCCTAAAAAAGTGTACACCAAGCATTGCCCAATAAAATAAATCTCAGAAAAATTAATCTTTATTTAAAATTTAATTTATTTTTAAAAAAATATTTAAAATCTGAACCTTTCCTTGGGTAAAATAAAAGATCCTTCTAAAAAGTAGGAGAACAAAATCTCCCGAAAAAAAAATGCGAGTACAAAATTCGATCCCCCGCCTTCAAGGAACCTCCTGCCCAGAACAGTAAAATTATAAACCAACATCTTTTTTGGATTTGGAATCACGGCCGTTGATTTTCCCTTTTTTAAAAAAAAAATTCGATCCGCAATTTTTTGTCTGATTTTAAACGCCACATTTGTCTTTTTCCGTGAGATGGAGACACAGCGAAACTGCGCGTGGGGCATGGAGTAGTCCTCTGCATGAGGAAAGGGAATCTCCCAGAACCATCACCTTCTTCTTCTCTCTTGCTCCCCAGGAGGAACAGCTTCGGATAGATGCGATTAAATTATACCACGATTTTCAAACGAGATGTGTTGGCGCAAAAAAAAATAGTACAAAATAATAGTCGGTTCGATTCGATTTAGACGTCTAGCTAACGTGGACGAATAAAAAGATGACGTATAATGCGACAGGAGGAGCAGTTAAAAAGACATCTAAAATCCAACAAAATTTCGATGAAAAAAAAATTGAGAATATAATTTAAAATATTTTTGCAGTTAGTACGTAAAGTTTTTCTCTCAGAGTTGTCTCTAATCTACAATTTTTGACTGTTTGTAACACAATTGATTCGGTTCTAGCTTCAGCAAAGTCAATTTATTAGTTCTTCAATTCGATTCTTATTTATGTATTGAGAGTGATTAATCCAGTTGCGACGATTTGATTTTAACCGAATCGTTTGATCGAAGCGTACTCACTCGATGGTAAATTCAAGATCCAATCCATAATTTTGACCCAGTCAACGGATCCAGAAACGACAATTACAATATATTTTATATATTTTTATTAAAAAATAGAGAAGTACGTTGTTATATATTTTAATTAAAATATTTTTTTAACTAATAGCGTGAGATTCTCTCAATATCAAACGCGCACTTAATAGTTCTTTACTAATAAGATTATTTTTCAGAAGTTGTCGTGGTGAATATAATTTCGTGCTGTATATATATATATATATATTGAAAGTTGATAATTTAAACCAAGCAAATTTTATTATTTGCATTAATTATTATATTGCATCAAATTGTCCTAGTTAAAATTATGGAAATTAAACAATGCCCAATTGCAACAAATGAAAAAGAGTAATTTCAAATTAGTGATAAGCATAAAAATATTCTTTTCTCCTGTATTACGTACGTATATCAACACTGTGAAAACTATTAGTTGCAATAATAATTTTATAATAAATAAGAGTTATTATAAATTTTGTAGAAATAAATGACTAAATAATATAATTTATATTACCAACAGTACAAATTATTATGATAATAATATATTTAATTTTAATGTAATTAAATTAATGTGATTAATAAAATAAAATTATTGTAGTGACAAACAAAATAAGAAATGTTAAGTCTACAATAATAATAAAAAAAAAATGATATTTTTTATAACCCTTTACCCACGCATTATAGAGTTTGTTTACTAACTCTTTTTTTTTTGTTTTTAATAAGTTTTATAATTAAAAAAAAAAGATTGCTAAAACTAGTAAAAGTGACAGAAAAAAAAAACAGAAGAAAAAAAAAGAAAAAAAAAAAGAAAGATGAAAACAAGTCCTGCTTAAACACACCAATTATTTAAGCATCACCATAGGCAATATATTTCTACTACAATAATTACTATAAAAAAAACATAGAAAGGAATCAAACTGCAGAAACAGAACAAGAAGAAGAACCCATGCATGCATGCAGAATCGCTTTTGAATGAAGCGGATCCAGGAGATGGAGAACAAATTAAGACTAAAAAGTGGGTGGCGACGATGCGATCGTGTCGAAACCGGCCGATTCCTGGAGCGAGCCCAGGCGCTGCTTGGCCGCAGGCGAGCCGGGCTCAGAACCGCACTTCAGCGCGACGCCGAAGAGCTTCAGCCGCCGCACCGCGGCGCTGCTGCTGCCGCTCTCTCCGAAAGCGGGAGGGGTCGACGGGGAGGGCTCGTCGGCGGCGGTCAGCGAGCTGCTCGACGTCGCGCTCCCGGAGTTCACAGCAGTTACAAGCTCTGGCATCCGACAGCGGCGCAGCTGCGGCGGTTCGGGGAAGCTCGGGGCTACTGGTTGGACGTGGTTCTGCACGAAGTATATGATGTCGTTGTAGAGCCTCTTCATGTGCGCCAGCTCCGACAGCAGAGCTGCGTTGCTGCGTCGTAGCCTCTCGTTCTCCGCCATTAGCGTCGTCGCAGCGTCGGCAGAGGATATGTCTCCGCTATCGCTTGCGGAGGAAGGGGGGAGGGAGAGGAGGCGAGGGGGATAATTGATCCGATGATGATGACGATGATGATGATGATGGAGGTGGTGGTGGTTGTGGTGGTCGAGGGTGGTGTAGATCTGGGGAGCGAAATGGAGAGGGGAGGAAGGAGAAGAGGTGGCCGTGGTTTTGCGGCGTTGGATCTCGCAGAGGAGGTGCTTCTGGCCCTTCCGGAAGAACTCGTTCGCGAACTCCCACCTCTCCGCCACCACCTTACGAAAGCCCTGTTCTCCCTCATTCAATATTTTTTTTCATTTAAATTATATATAAACAACACATTTTCAAACCAAACCTTTGTAAAAAAAAAAAAAAAACTATTGTACTAACGTACGTAGGTATTAAGTTGGCGCACGAAAGAGGAGAAGTTGTTGTGCTTGAAGTAGTTTGGGAGTAGGTCGCGGGCGAACTCGGGCGGCCGCCACACCACGAACGTGGGTGCGCCGTCGTCGTCCCCCCACGACACGACGTGGTCGGTGGCTGGGTCGTCCACCAGCTGGTACGTCTTCGTCAGGAACGGCGCCGGCACCGGCTTCTGCGCCTCCGCCGCCCCTCCCTCTCCCCCACCATCACCACCACCACGCTCCTCCCAACACGCCTCCATTAATTTTCTTAAGATTATTGGGTTTTAACGCAAACGATGACGAGAATAGTAGCAGCAGCCGCAGCGAAGCGAGGGAAGAAGAGAGGGATCGAGAAGGGCATGTGATGGTGCGCGGTGGAGTTGTGTGCTGTGTGTGAATTTAATTTGTTGGGTGTTTTGGTCTTTGTATTTGTTTTAATCGTCCGCGCCTCGGGTCTCGTGCGGCAGAGTGAGAGCGAGAGAGTGAGAGTGAGAGTGAGAGGGAATATGTGTCGGAGGGTTTGAGAAAGAAAGAGAGGGAGAGAATGGGAGTCGGTTCGAGGTGACCACGTGATGGTTTGGTTCTGTTTTGGAACCGAAGAATCATCGCCTAGTCAAAAATAAATAAATAAATAAATAAATAAAAATAAAAATAAAAATATTTAAATAGTAAGTTAATTTTTAAATCCTGCAAATTAAATATGTCCTCAATTTTTTGAGAAGTATTAAAAAAATTTATGTCATTTTGAAAAGTAAAATAATTTTTTTTAGGGTAATTTCAAACGTAACTTTCAAAATTTAAAATTTATTACAGATATTTCTTTAAAATTATTATTATTTATACTATTGGTGTAACTGTAAATATCATTTTTGTCAATTTTTTAAAATTAAAATACAAAATAACCTATTTACCCCCTCAGAAGATTGGCTTTATAATATGTTTTTGTAACTTTTGATTTGATTTATGCACAAATAATATAAATAGAAATAATCAAAGTAATTAAGCTATAAAAATGTGAATGTGAAATAAATGCATAGTGATATAAATCGAACCCAAAATAAAGAACCACTGAACTACATCTAAAATAACTTTTAAAGTTTCAAAATATAATAATCAACAAAAACTATAAAAATATACAAATCGGAAATAAACACATAGTAATATAAATCGAAACTAAAATAGAGAATTACCTTATCACATCTAAGATAATATAAAACTCTAAAAATGGATATAACAAAACTAGCTATATATCTAGTTCTTTCATTCATAACTAAATAAATAAAATAAAATTTAGTAGCTAAATGAATCAAAATAAAGGAATATTAAATTATTTTAAATGAAAACATATTAAAACAATAAAATTAAATTAGAAAAATACTAATAATAAATACATCTTATGTACGTTGATCGTTATATGTATTACTTTTGGATGGAATGTAAGTAATATGAATAGTTTTGATGTTGTTACTAAATTTGAAGGATATTTTTGATATTGACAACATTTTTAAAAATTTTATATAATTATGAGTTGACAAAAGGGCATTTAAAAAATAGTCCAAATTTTTTTTTTTAATGGAACTGTAATAAATCTACATCCAAAAAAAAAAAAAATTATTGGAAATGTTACCAAGAGAAGCAAGCAAGCAAGCAATTGAATTAAGGGACAACACTTCAATAGAAAACTCTTCAATAATGCTTCAATTTGATAGCTCACGCAATCTGCAGTCACGTGTTAGTTTTATTTCGATTCAAGAGTTCGTTGGATGATTTTATATTAAAATTCAAAAAAAAATATTTTTAAATCTTAGAAGGAGGAATTATACAAATATAACACACGGCAACAAATTAATGGCTTCTAAATGAGTGGTGGTTGGAGAATCCAGTTTTCTTTCCAAATGGAGTATATTTGTCTTTCATATTTATTTGTATTTTACAACATTAAGGAGCTAAGTAATAGATATAGCATGAAGTGGGCCCAAATTGAGTCAAGCAATTGCTCTTGTTCAAAGCATGTAGCAGGGATGCAATGTATTTCCCATCATCTCTCCATACTCTCATGCTTGTTCCTTGTTCCTGAGTGAGTGAGAGAGAAAGAGAGAGAAGATTCTATTCTAATTTCTAGGAAGTAGAAACAAAGAACCCCACCTTTCCCTGCAGTTCCTTTCTTGTCTCTCTCCATCACATGCTCACCTCCAATTAGATCTCTCTCTTTCTCTTCTTGTTCAGAAGGCCATTTCAAAAAACTCTGAGCCACTACAGTAGGATAAATAAATTAAAAATGTTTGATGTACACCCCAAAATGAGTATTTTATATTTCACTTTATAGGATGAAATAAATTTCATCCATTACTTTGAAGTGATTGATAGAGAAGCTCCCACTCTTGAATGGATTAAGTGTAAGATATACACTAAAAAATAAATGTACAGATAACAATATTGCTCTAAATAAATTAGTAGGCAGAATAGAATAAGCTGTATTTTGTAAGAATTATTTTAAATAAAATAAAAAAATATTCTATAATATTATAAAAAATTAAAAATAAATTAAAATAAATTAAATTTTAAAAATATATTAATTAAAAATAAATTTATATTATTAATAACTAAATATATCTCTTTTTTTCTCGAAAAAAACTTTACGGTTTCTACTTTTTCTTAAAGTAAATAAATAATGTGACAAAATAAGATTTAAATTTCTCTTTTTCTCAATAAAATTTTCTTATTTTTATTAAATATTTTTATAACATTTCATATATATATATATATATATATATATATATATATATATATATATATATATATATATATATATATATATATATGCTATTATGCCATTAGATTTTTTAGTCCTTAGATTAAAAATTATGCGGTTAAGATGAAAGTGCCTCCCTGGAGTTTAATAGGTGGTTGGTGAAAAAACATAATTTAAGAGGCAAAAATGATCAAATATGTGGATCTAATGGCAGAAAACTAGGTAGCACCAAATGTTTGGTGTAATCGATAGCATAGTAACCGAATATATATATATATATATATATATATATATATATATATATATATATATATATATATATATAGAGAGAGAGAGAGAGAGAGAGAGAGAGAGAGAGAGGGGGGGAGGGAGAGAGAGTGGGGGGGAGAGAGAGAGATAGCTAGGTTGGTATGCTTTTATAAACACGGAGTCATCTGTACTTACAAAATATTTTCGATATTGGGACTTTCAAATCAACAATCGATTCGGAAGTATCGATTATCGAATCAACTGCCAATTCGAAAATTCCAATATTGAAAAAGACATATAAGCACGGAAGGCTCTGTGCTTATAATAATATACCAGCTCTCTCTCTCTCTCTCTCTCTCTCTCTCTCTTATATATATATATATATATATATATATATATATATATATATATATATAGAGAGAGAGAGCGAGAGAGAGAGAGACTACTATGCTATCGATAGCACCAAGTATTTGGTGCTATCAAGTTTTTGACCTCTGGATTAAGAGATGTGTGGTTGGGATAATAGTGAGTCCCTTGGATTTAATGGGTAGTTGGAAAAATGGAATGATCCAACGGATGAAAATTATCAAAAGAGTTGATCTAACGGTGGAAAACTTGATAACACCAAATGCTTGGTGCTATCGACAGTATAGTAGTCGTACTCTCTCTCTCTCTCTCTCTCTCTCTCTCTCTCTCTCTCTCTCTATATATATATATATATATATATATATATATATATATTATAGATATATATATATATATATATATATATATGTTTATATCTTATATATTTTTAAAAATACAAGTCTATCCATGCTTGTGAATTTTTTTACTATTAAATTTGTATTGAAATTTGTGTTATTATAAAGTCAACTAAACAGAGAGAAAGAAAAAGTAAAAAATATAAATCTCAATACAAATCCAATAGTAAAATATTCACAAGTGAGAGAGAGAGAGAGAGAGAGAGAGAGAGAGTCCGGCTACTATGTTATTGATAGCACCAAGCATTTTGTGTATATATATATAATATATATATAGGAAAGGGGGGGGGGGGGGGGGGGGGGGTCGAGGAGAGAGGGAGAGAGAGTTCAGCTACTATGCTATCGATAGCACCAAACACTTTGCGCTAGCAAGTTTTCTACCCTTAGATCAACCCCTTTGATCATTTTCATCCGTTAGGTTTTACTATTTTCACAACCACCCATTAAACCCAAGTAGCCCACTGTCATCTCAACCACACATGATCTTTTAATTTAAGAGTTTAAAACTTAATAGCACCAATTGCTTGTGCTATTAATAGCATTCTAGCATAACTATATATATATATATATATATATATATATATATATATATATATAAAGGGAGAGGGAGTGTGTGTGTGTGTGTGGTCTGGCTATTATTGGAGTGTGTGTGTGTGTGTGTGTGTCTGGCTATTATTTTTCACCGTTTTATATATATATATATATATATATATATATATATATATATATATATATATATATATATATATATATATATATATATAGAGAGAGAGAGAGAGAGAGAGAGAGAGAGAGAGAGAGAGAGAGAGCTTATAATTTTTAAAAGCACAAGTCTATTTATGATTGTGAATTTTTTATCATAGATTTGTATTGAGATTTGTATTATTGTAAAGTCAACTAAAGAAAAAAGAAAGCGAATGTACAATAGAATGGATCTCAATGCAAATTCAATGGTAAAAAATTCACAAACATAGTTGGATTTGTATTTTAAAAGTATATAAGCTCTCCCTCTCCCTCTCTCTCTCTCTCTCTCTCTCTCTCTCTCTCTCTCTCTCTCTCTCTCTCTCTATATATATATATATATATATAGTAAATAATTTTTGTAATTTTTTCATATTATTTATCCAATGATCGACAAAGGCTCAAAATCAATAATTTTAATAGCCGTGGTGGTTGAGTTGTTTGCAAGTTTAACAGTGTAGAAATATTCAAATCATATAAAATTTTGATAAAAAAATTTTATATTATATAAAATAATTATAAGATCAATATTTTTGATATGAAATTTTAGTGTCATATCAATACATTTTGAGAAATTTTTATTTTTAGCCCTTGATTTTGAGCCTTATCGATCACTAAGCAAATGATATCGAAAAATCGCAAAATTTATTTTTTAGATATTTCAAATATTTTACATTAAGTTTAACGGAGCTGATCGTCGATTCGGACGTCCCAATATTGAAAACAACTTAGAAGCACGAATGACTCCATACTTCTAAAGGCATACCAGCCTAACTTTTATATATAGAGAGATAGGCTTGTGTGCTTTTAAAACTATGGAGGCTCCCGTGCTCCCAATTTGTTTTTGATGTTGGGACTTCCGAATAAACGATCGGCTGCGTTAAACTTGATCTAGAGTATTTAAAAGGTCTAAAAATTAAATTTTGTGAATTTTCGATATCATTTGCCTCATGATCAAAGTGACTGAAAATCAACAATTTTAATGGTCGCGGTGTAGTGGCCCTAGTTCCCATGCAGCGTTCTTCCGATGAATCCACTGTTAGAACACCTAGTATTGGTGTATCTGGCCCACAGTGCATCAATTGGACGCTACTGATGGACCTTGTGTGTTTCTTTTTGCTGTGTTGGCCTTCGGCTGGGTTTGCCGAAATTTCTGGGAAGATTTAGGCCAAACAGAGGTTGTAGATGGATTCAGCACGGAAAAACGCTTGAAATCGACTATTTGTTTGCTTAATTTGGAGTCCGGATGCCCAAAAACGGACCCCCGGAAATTTTTAGTGGGTTTTGGTGCATGGGAGGGGCCGTAGACCGCCGGGATGCCATGTGGCGGCCTGTCATTGGCCGGTTCAGGATGCGCGGTCCACCGAGCAGCGCGGCAGGGTGCACAGACCCGGCGCATGGACACGTGGCACCGCCTGATTGGCAGGCCCAGGGCGCGCGGTCTACCGGGTGGAGCGCGGCGGTGCATGGACCAGGCGGGGGACACGTGGCAGCCTCCGGTTGGTCGGTGCACGCGGCGCGGTCCACGGAATTCCTGCGGAAGGCGTAGACCGGGTGCAGGGGACACGTGTCACTCCCTGATTGGCGGGTGCAGCTTGTGCGGTGCACGGAGCGCGCGGCAGGTACCTCGGGACGCGTGCGCACGTGCGACCCACGTCGCGCGGTCGGCGGTCAACGGGAGGACACGTGGCGCCTGCTCATTGGCGGGCGCCACCGCCTTACTGTGCCCAGAGTGTGGACACGTGGCGAGTTCTCAGTGGTCCGCACCGGTGTTCCCTGTTCAGCAGGACACGTGGCGGCTCCTGAGTGGCCCTGCACCAGTGTTTCCTGTTCGGTGGGACACGTGGCAGCACGGGGCGGTTTCGGGCGTGAACAGTGTTGGGCCGGGCCCAACACTGTAGCCGCCCGAAAATTTTCGGGCGCCCGAAAGTTGGGCCCGAAAGTGAATGGGTTGGCTTTTTGGGCTGTTTTTCTTTGGAGCCTATAAATAGGCCACCTTGGGCCGAGTTTTTGAGCTTTTTCCCGGGAGATTCAGCCCTTGACCCCTTCATCAGATCTCTTCCTCTTCCTCTTGCGCATCTTCCGGTGAAGTTTCGGATTTTCTGGAAGCCGCGACGACTGCATTTTCTGCCTCGTAGTGCGGAGCGACGTTCTACAGTTGGAGGCCCACTTCCGTCGCATTTTCGTCCGGGAGACCTGTAGAGCTACCCCGACGCTATTTTTGGACGATTTCTTCGACAGCGCTTTCACAAGAGGTAAATCTACGTTTTCCGTGTTGGACGTTTTTGCTGGATTTGAGCTTATACAGGGGTTTGGGGTACATTTTAACTACCCTTTGTGACTGTTTGAGTTTCTGGACAGCCGCTGCTTCGCCAATTTTTATCTCCACTTCCGGGTATCGGATTTCAATGATTCAAGAGTCTATCAACATCTACATTTCGCGAGGATCGTCATGATATTTTTATTGGAATTTATTGAGGATTATTTTCAGGTGAAATTTTCGTGTGAACAGGGACTATGCATGCAGATTTTTGAATGTGGATTTAATATGGAATTTGTGTGTAATTATGGATTGTTGTTGTACCCAGGACTTTGTGGGCACCGCTACTGTGTTACTAGCTTAGCGGGTACGGAGATTTGGCTTTATCTGGACTTATTATCTATACCGTCCCGGACAGTTAGCGTGTTCAGGTGGGTGTTCTCGCTTTCAAAATCTACGGACTGTTTGCTAATTCTATGATTATAGTTGCATGCATATTAGTAAATTACTCCTTTATCCTATGAAAACTGTATATGGTAACCACAGTTGATAGTCGCTAAATCTGATGACTTCTTGGTAAGCTTTGCAACATGAAAATTCAACTTCGCATAATTGTCAGTAATTAATTATTCGTGCACAATTAAACTACAGTAAACTTGAACCTGTGTTCAGATTTGATCATCACCTCAGCTTCCCCACAGTGGTTGTACTCTCGTCATTCTGGACATAGTGATTCTCCCCGAGTCGTAGGCTGGGAGGTTTATTAGCTGGGGTTGCATTTGCACTCGCGTCTGGGGACCGAGTAGAGTCTGTAGCAGTCTGTAGACCAGTTTGCATTATGATAGTGATAGTGATAGTGATAGTGATAGTGGATCTGGGATTTTTGGGACATGGTCATAGTGACAGTGTGGATTTTTAGCCAGTGAGTGAGACAGTGATTGGATCATGAGCCACATTTGTGCCCGACAGTGTTGCGCAGATATTTTACTCGTGTGGGTCGCTCCCCTCGAGTGCCACTCCGGAGTAGGCGAGACCGGGTTGTAGTACCGGCGTTGAGATTGAGCTGGATACCGGGTTGGAGTACCGGCGTGAGATTGAGCTCTATAGCGACTTGTCGATGCTTTTGTCCCTCTAGCTGAGCCAGTTTTGGCAGCTACGGACATACCTACAGCAGTATGTAGGCGCAGGTTTGACTAGACCCGATGTAGCAGTCAGTTTAGATTGGGTGATTTCAGTGAGAGTTAGTTGTGGCTTACCGTTCTCCTTGTTCCACTACTTGAGCATCTAGATAGAGGCATAGTAGCTGTAGACTTTACCTTTCCAGTTTTTCTTTACAGTACTGCACATATTACTTTATGCCTCTAGTAGACTTAGTGGGCAGGCCGTCGGGCTTGTTGGCGGCACCCACTGAGAACTACTGTGGGAGGTAGTTCTCACACCCGTCGTGGTGTCTTTTTCCCCAGGGACTTCAGCTCCAGTTTCTGCGGTACCAGTTCCTGATCCAGCTCTTCCAGACCGAGGTAAGGGAGTCGCGAGATAGATCCCTTTCCCTTCAGCTTCAGTGTGTTATAGAGGTACCCTTATATTTTGATTGTGTCATGTTTGAGAGATTATGTAGTGAGGTATCGAGTTGTACTCTTTTGCTTTCTTTCGAGAGACTCCTGTATTTCTGGTGAGGATGTTTTGTATATTTTATGAGAGACTGTTCTACTTTCTGTTCATAGTTAGCTTACTTTTACAGCTCTGATATCTGTTAGTATAGTTGTTCCATCTTTTTGCAGGTTAGACGCTACGTCTCTACGGGGCTTCCTGTAGGGGTGGCGGATCTGTTGGCGAGCCCGGGGTACAGTTCCGACCTCGGGGCGTGACACGCGGTATGCCGTTTGCAAGTTTAACTGTGTAGAAATATTCAAATCACGTAAAATTCTGATAAAATTTTTTTTTTTTACTATATAGAACAAGATCAATATATTTGATCTAAAATTTTAGTAACATATCATCACATTTTGTGAGATTTTTATTTTTAGCCGTTGATTTTGAGCCATTTCGATCACAAGATAAATAATGTCGAAAAAAGAAATTATTTTCTAGATATTTCAAATATTTTAGATCAAGTCTAACGGAGCCGATCATCCATTCGGAAGTCCCAATATTACAAATAATTTGAGAGCACGGAGGGCTTCATGCTTCTAAAAGCATACGTCCTACTCTATAGAGCTAGACTTGTGTACTTTTAAAACCACGAAGACCTCCGTGCTCCCAAATTATTTTCAATGTTGGAACTTCCGACGATTGGCTCCGTTAAACTTGATCTACAGTATTTAACAGGTTTAGAAAATAAATTTCAAGATTTTTTTATATCATTTGCCTCATGATCAAAGAGTCTCAAAATCAACAATTTTAATGGTTGTGGTGAATCGTTTTACAAGTTTAACGGTGTAGAAATATCCAAATCTCGTAAAATTTTGATATAAAATTTTTTATATTATATAAAATAAAATCAATATCATTGATCCAAATTTTAGTATCATATCATCACATTTTGTGAGATTTTTATTTTCAGCCGTTGATTTTGAATAATTTTGATTACTAGGTGTTGAGGTCGAAATGTTCGCCACTTAAAGAAGTGACATATGGCGTGTACCATCAGTTAAAGATGTCAGCCGATAGGAGGTTGAGTCGACAAAAAAAGACCCGTGCCTTGACCAAGATCAATTTCAGCCGAAGGCAAAGGGGTTGCCTCAGTCGAATGACGAAAGAAGCGAAATTAAGGTGAACTCTCGGCTGCTCGAGCCGCAAAAGAAAAGACCCTGGGAGGAAAGGGTATAAGATCCGTGCGCCAATCTCGTAACTAACTCCGGGAAAGCAAGCGGTGCCCAGCATTGGAAAGCGCCGAAGATCGCGCTTAGACGCGTTGATTAGAGGTGAACCTGGATAGAAAACGACTACTATTCTATTGAGGAGAATCGACCTAAAAGAAAGTAGTTGAGAAATTTACGCGGAGCTTTCCAATGCTGGCCGGGAGCCACTTGCCGTTCCGGAAGCTGTTACAAGATTCGCGCCCAAATGTTGAACTCTTTTCTTTCGAGGTATTCCCTTTTTCGGCTCAAGCCACCGAAGGTTGGCTCTGACTTTTGCCTTCTTCGTCACTTGACTGGAGCGGTCTTGTGGTCGTTTTCAATCGAAGTCAACCTTGGATGAGGCGGGGGATCTTCTTCAGTTGCTTCTCCTATCGGTTGGTGTCTTTAGCCGATGGTTTATGTCACGTGCTACGTTCTCACGCGACTGAGATGGTCTGGATCAGGACGGGATTCCTTCTTCGGTTGACTCACTCTCCCGTCGACCATTGTCTTTCAGCCGACGGTATACGCCACGTGTCGTTTCCTTAAGTGGCAAAAATTCTGGTCTCAGCACCATGTCAAATTCTTGTCTCTGAATCCAAGCTCGGCTCCTCTACGCCGAATTCTGTCTGCCTCCAAACCCCAGCTCGGCTCCTCTAGGTCGAATTCTGCGAGAGTTGATTGAGAAGAATCCGTCCGAGCAGATCCCTCCTTGGCACGATCGCTTGATCCCTTTGGCACACGGCACATCACACTTAAAGGGTCAACCCCAATGGCTGATGGTCAACGTGACTTTTCGGCCCGAACACTAGGTAAATGATATAGAAAAGTCACAAAATTTATTTTCTAAAAATTTTAAATATTTTAGATTAAGTCTAACGGAACCGATCGTCCATTCGGAAGTCCGAATATCGAAAATAATTTGGGAGCACGTAGGCCTCCGTATTTTTAAAAGCACACAAGTCCTTATATATATATATATATATATATATAGATATATATAGAGAGAGAGAGAGAGAGAGAGAGAGAGAGAGAGAGAGAGAGAGAGAATTAGGCTGGAATACTATCGATAGCACCAAGTCATTGGTGCTATCAAATTTTTAGCCCTTGGATTAAGAAATGTACGGTTAGGATGATAGTGGTCCCCTAGGGTTTAGTGGGTGGTTGGTTGAATAGTAAAAATCTTAGAAAACTACTATAATCTCAATTGCACATACTTTCATCCAAGGCTAAAAACTTGATAGCAATAATTACTTGGTGCTATTGATAATATTCCAGCCGGACTCTCTCTCTCTCTCTCTCCTCTATATATATATATATATATATATATATATAGAGAGAGAGAGAGAGAGAGAGAGAGAGAGAGAGAGTAGAGCTTATATACTTTTAAAAGCACAAATTCATCCATTCTTGTGAATTTTTTACTATTAGATTTGTATTGAAATTTGTTCTATTATAAAATCAACTAAAGAGAGAGAAAGAAAAAATAAAAAATACAAATCCTAATACAAATTCAATGGTAAAAAATTCACAAGTATGGATAAGGTTGTGCTTTTAAAAATATATAAGCTCTACTCTCTCTCTCTCTCTCTCTCTCTCTCTTCTCTCTCTCTCTCTCTATATATATATATATATATATATATATATATATATATATACTACGCTATCGATAGTATCAAGTCATTGGTGCAATTAGATTATTAGCCTTTGGATTAAGGAATATGCGGTTAGAATGATAATGGTCCCCTAGAGGTTAGTGGATAGTTGATGGAATAGTATGATCTAAGAAGTAAAAATAATTGAAATGATAGATCTAACGGTGAAAAATGTGATAGCACTAAATACTTTATGCTATCGGTAATATAATAAATAAATTATTTATATTTACATCGCTTTCTTCGCAACCAACTAAATAGAATATATATAATAATAACTGTTGTATCTCTAACAATATGTATCTTTAACTATTTTTATTTAGGGTTAGTGTTAAGTGTACACTTCAAATAGGATGTACATCTTACACCCCACTCATTAAAAAATACAAAAAATTTTATCGGTCACTTCAAAGTGACAGATGGATAAAGTTTCATCCTTGAATGGGATAGAGTGTATATCGGAAGTGTATGATATACACTCTAAATGGAGTGGAGTGTAAACTACTACTGTGTGCTAGTTTGGCTAAATTACTGAATGGCAAAGCGTCACTTTACCTCCCTGAAGGAGCAAAGTCGACAATTTGCCCCATCGTAATTACCGAATTGTGCAATACCCCCGCGTCAGTTGACCGTCATTTTTTTTTAAAATATAATTTCATATAACCAAAATACCCTTAGAAAATACCTTAAAAAAAAAAAAAAAAAAAAAAAAAAAAAAAAAACCCTTCAGAATAAAAAAAAAAGGATGACATTTTCGTCATTTTACCATTCCCGTTAACGTCGTTGCCCCCTAATGCAATTCGGTAATCGAGGGGGCAGAGATGTCGACTTTTAATGACAGAGGGGTAAAGTGAAAAATCTTTTTTATACATAAAAATTTTCTGTAATTTAGCCTTTTAAGTTACTGAATGGCAAAGCGTATGTAAGCCAAACTAGAAGGAGCAAATTGATGTTTGTGCCATTTATTTATTTTATAATAGGTGCAAAAGTAGAGCATTAACCATTTATAATTGCCTAACTTTAAAAAAGATTGGAAAGATAGAATCCCAACAAATTAGTCCTCTCTCTATAATAAGAGACCATTTAAAGGTTCTCTCCCTTGTCCTCTTCTTCCGCACTCTTCTGTCCCTTTCCCGTGCTGCGGAGGGGCGATCGAGGAGCACACAGAGATGCTATTTTTATTTGTTTATTTATTTATTTATATAATCTTTTTTTTTATATATATAATAATTTGCTACTTTTTATTATTTTTTTTAAAAAATTGTGTCTATATCAATAAGATACCCCTCCATGCATGTAACCAAAGGCGAGTTCTCTCTCCTGCGTGCTTTGTGATCTGAGGGGGAGTATCAGTTGATAGTTAAAAATGGATATCACGTGCTCAGCTCCGTTTATATAAATTTTATATTTGCGGTGGTGTGAAAGGGTTCTTCCTGTTACTAAAGGAGTGCTACATGTGCCTAGATAATTAAGAAAATTCTGATATTAAATAATTAAGTGCATTAATTTGATATTAAAAACTCACATCTGGATAATACTATATTAGTTAGTTAATTAATAAGCGAGTAAATAGTTGATATATATAGGCTTAAGTTTTTGGGCTGATTGGGTTATATTAAGTAGATATTTGGTCTAATTTTTGAAGAGTAATTTTGAATATAAAAATAATTTTTTGTTCAATATATAGGGCATAAAATTAATTTTTTTATTTTCGAGAAACAGTTAAAATCTATCTTTTGAAATATAATTCTAATTTTAAACCCAAATTTTAATTTTTTTTTTATATTCAAATTTTAAATTTAAATTTTAAATTTTATATTTAAATTAAAATTATATATTTTATAAATCAGTAGTAACGTAATTCGTTTGCTAGCAACAGCAAAACTCTTACTCACTCTCTCCACTACAACAAAATTAAGTTATAGTGACATATTTTTGTAGCACTTTTTTATAAGTGTCCCATTTATATTTATCTGTATTCAAAATTAGATTATAGTGATATATTTTTGGGGACAGATTACAGTAATGTATCGCTATATACCTTAGCGACTGCACATATAGCGACACTAATAACAAGTGTCGGTATTTTTTTCAGCAGTATTTTTTTTAGATTTTAGAGATACTTAAAAGTGTCGCTATAGTATAATTTTATTGTAGTGCTCTCCCCCACTCTCTCTCTCTCTCTCTCTCTCTCTCTATATATATATATATATATATATATATATATATATATATAAGAGAGAGAGAGAGAGAATTAATTAGTTTGATTAGCAATCAATGAGTCAATTTATCTTATCAGAGATGCCTCAATTGAAAAGAGGCCCAGCCAGAGCTTTTATAACACCATAAAGTGGGGCAGTGCTCTCAAACAATTTGTTTATTTATTTATGCACATGAAAAGGAGAGAACATGCAATTAGTGGCTTTTCCAAAAAGTGCTTTTTCCCTACATTGACCCTAAAGTTGATTGCTTAATCTCCTAGAAAAGCAAACTGAGAGAAATAGAAAGATTGAGGACTTTGTTTTTGCTCAAAAGAAATTTTCCTTTTTACCAAAGTGGTGGCATTGCATCACTCTTTTCCATTTTTTATAAAGAGCAGTAAACCTTTGTCAAATGTTCCTTCAACCAAGCAAACAAAAATTCCAAACTACAAGTTAGCTAGAAAAAAAAAAATGTTGAGATAAAAATGTTTTTAAAAAAATAGTATCTCAGTTAGAAGGATCTCCAATATGAACTATGAATCATCAAATGACTCATTAAATTTCAGCTTTAAGATGTTAATTTGTATCTGAAAATTCATGGCATTTATCAACCCTCTCTTGAAATTCTGACATATGTATCCCCCACTTGCTGAGGAACTTAATTTTGCCTTCTTGATACTGCAGGAGAATATTTACTTTACAATCAGAAGCAGGAGGAAACAAAAGAAAAGAAATAAATAAAAAAGAGGAAATGAATGCCCCTCTGTGAGCTCTGGTGCTGTGAGGGTGGGACACAAAAGCTGCAGTTATCACATGCCCTCATAATCCCATTCCCATGATTCCCATCTCTTCTTCTTCTTTAAATTTTTTTTTTTTTTTTTTTCATTTTTTCTTTCATTCTTCTGCTGCTGCTTCAAAAGCAGTTTTTAGAAGACCCCACTGTAAAAGCCTGTCAATTAGAGGGGGGCTCAATTGTTTCAATCAAAAGCAATCAAAAGCAATCACACATTGCTGTTCCAACCATCATCCTTGCCATCATCACCTGCATGTGAGATCCAACATAATACTAAAATTTTGCTTTTTAAGTTCCAGCCCAAGACAACAAAGTTTTGTACAATGTGGCCCAAGCTGTCACTGGATAATTGGGCTAAGCTGCTTTATAGCCAGCCTACTCAGCAGCAGTTCTATATAAACATAGTTTTGGCCCAAACTGGCCCAAGAAAAATACAATCATAGCTTGCAGATTTGTCTAAAAGTCACGGATACTGATACGAAACTCGAGATACGACACAATTCGGACACGGCGACTCGACAACTTCTAATAAATTAGGTTATGCATACGGCATGAACACTACTAATAAAACATAATATTATTAGTATAATAATATATATTTAATATATATAAATAGCTAATTTTATTATAATATTGTTATATTTTTTATACGTATAAAAATTAATAAAATTTTTATATTTATTTCTTACCATATATAATTTATTTTTATTATTCAAAAATATTATATGTATTTATCAAAAAAAATCTATATTTATTATCTTAAATTATATATGTACAATAAAATATATATATATATATATATATATATATATATATATATATATATATATATATATATATATATATATATATATATATATATATCGCTATAATCTAATTTTGGACATACATTAGACGCTTAAATAAAAATATTTCAAAAATATATCCTTATAATCTAATATTGTTGCAGTAGAGGTATATAAAAATATATCATTATAATCTAATATTGTTGCAGTAGAGATATATATTTGATAATTAAAACTTTTTAAAAAATGAATGTGCATATAACATTTTTCTTTATCAAGCCCTCCTGTTTTATCTAATTTGTATATGAATCCAAATTCAACTTGAAATAATAAGAACTCTAATAAATACATCACAAGAAAACAATTTGCATTATTTAAATGGGGAGTTTCTTGCAATAATAATGATTGAATTTGCTTGGACTCTTCCAAGCTATTATATTAAGCAAGCAAGTATTAAAGTCATTAAAAAACAACATCATATGTTTAGAAGTAACACAATTATACAAACATTTATGAAAAATCAAACATCTGAGCTCTCAATCATATATTCAAATATCAACCAACTGCACTAAATAATGATAATACATATACTATCAGTATTAACTTTGAAAAATTATATTTTTTTTTGGGGTGGGAGGTGGTTTCTCAATATATATATTTATTTATGACTCATATATCATATTTTGAAATTTTTTCTAGAAGACAACTTGAGAGAGGTCTTTTTTTTTTTTTTTTTTTTTTTTTTTTTTTTTTTTGGGAGTAAAATCAAATGTTGGACAGAGTGGCCGAAGTTTGGAGCCCACTACGAATCTGACTAAGAGAGCGGGCCGGAGTCCACACAGTACGGATCCGTTTACTTTGGAGCGGAATTTTTTCTATTGTGGACTATCCATTTAGTTAAACCCAAATTATTTCTAATTTATGATAATGCAGCCTCTTATATACATTTTGTACTTTTTAAAGTACCTCAACAATATCTAAAATATATTAAAATCTTAGTATAATTAAAAATTATATTCTAATTAATATTTAAATTTAACTTAATTGACCTTCAACATATCCTGTTTGGTCCCAATCTAAGCCCACATGAGCGTAACAATGCGACGTATCTACGTGAACCCATGCATTAACGTAAAAGCTTAAACTCGTAGACACACCCAACAAGTTTGTAATAATTCTTTACATAAACAATTAAATTCATAATAACACAAAATTCTATTTGAATCAATCCAAATTTCGCACGCTTTGTAGCGTGCAAGGGAAGTGGAAACCATACCCATTTGAGATCTCTCCTTATAATTAATTCCTTTATTAGTTTTGGACCCACCTCAACTCCACCACTTAAATTTCATCTTCTAAATAAAAAACTCAAAACTTCTAATTCATCATACACCAATAATGAAATAATTTATTGCATTTCTAGTTTTAAGTTTTAACCCTGCACAAATTTAAATATGTTATCTGGATTTGCACATTTGCACTCAGAGTTGAACAAGCACTACAATAAAATTAGATTATAGTGACATATTTTTGTAATACTTTTATACAAGTATTCTATTTATATTCTATCTATATTCAAAATTAAACTATAGAGACATATTTTTGATATACATTATAATAATGTGTTGCTATACATCATAACGACTACACATATAGCGACACTAATAATAAATGTCGGTATTTTTGTTGGTGTCACTTTTTCAGATTTTAAAAATAATTAAACTTGTCGTTATATCATAATTTTGTGTGATTGGATCTACTGGCAAATTGATTGTAGTTTTAACTATAAAAATTGGCGCGGAATAAAATCACTTGGAACTTAAAAAAATAAAAAATAAAAAATAAATTCTCTATATTACTAAACAAAAGAATTGTAATTGTTATAGTTGTTTAATACTTAATAAAATTAGCTACGGTTAATATATTTTCTTTTTAATTACTAAATTATGTTTACCATTATAGAAATAAATTATACTTTTGGTCACAAATTATCGTGCGCGTGACATTTTAGTTTTCAAACTTTAATTAGTTTTAATTTTTAGCTCAAAGTTTTTAAATTATTCCAATCAAATATTAATATATTACTAATGTGGTACTGTACGTACGTAGTAGCAGTGCTATGCTATGATTGATAATACAGCTATAATTAAGACACTAAATCACTTGCATATTAACCAGTTGTTAATATTAAACTTGCTAAATTAACTTATAGGACTCAATTATAATACTTTACAAAATCAAAATAAAAAATTTAGTAAAGTAAAATTTAGGGACTAAAGTGATATATACGCATCTTGCGTAATCCTGGGAGGAAATTTCTTTTTTGGTTCCTATCAATTGCTCTCACACACTAGCAAAGCCACAAAAAAGTAAACATGCTTATCTCATCAAATAATAATAATAATAATAATTTTATACAGTTTTATACAAACATATCAAATATCAAATATATTTTTATAAAATTTAAATTTTTATATTTATTTCTTTAAAAATTCTGTATAATTTATACATGTCCTCTGATTTATTACCGTTAAGTCATTGCTTAATTTTTAATAGAATATAAATAATATTAATTTAGTCATCACAAATATGTCACTTTAAAAATCACAATCGTACAAAAATATTCTTTCTATCGTAATAAAATTATAATATCATAAAGGATAAAAATATTTAATTTATCTCATTCGCTAATAAAAGTTAAGTATGATTAACTATATTTGTCTGAATATATTTGAAACCATTAAAATCTTTTAAAAAATAAATATAAAAATTTAAATTTTGAAAAAATATGTATATATTTACAAAATACTATATAAAACTATTCCAATAAAAAAAACAAAAACGTTTCTATTATTCCAATAAAAAAACAAAAATGTTTCTATTATTCCAATAAAAAAACAAAAATGTTTCTATCTATTATTGTCAAAGAAAAGATGTACAACACGGTAATTAACATATATAGATAGAATTGCTAACCACACAAGGAAATTTCCACGGACCCAAACCAATCAATGAAATTAGTTCCTTTGGAAAATTAAATTTCTCATCAACCAATCGTACACATTTATTTGAATACGGCATATTTATTCAATAAAATGTGTTCTGTAAATATATAGCATATAGAATATTATTCTAAATCACGCGTACGTAGCATATCCAATTAATTTTTATTTATTTATTTATTTATTTATTTATTTATTGTGGCAACAGTAACATTTTTATATTATGGCCTAGTGAGCATTAGATCACTAAAATTTTAGAGACAATGGGAATTTAATATGGTATTATTGCCTTTTAGTTGCTAGATACTAGATTGAGTTACGCATTAAGATTCAAAAAGAACATGAATTTTAAAAGGAAAGCCTTTAACTTTTCTTTTATATATATATATATATATATATATATATATATATATATATATATATATATAGCTCGGCTAGAATACTATCGATAGTATCAAACAATTTGTGCTATCAAGTTTTCAGTCGTTGGATGAAAATATAAGCGGTTGGAATTATAGTGGTTCCCTAAGATTTTTACTATTCAACCAACCACCTAATAAACCCTAGGGGCCCACTATAATTCCAACCACATATTTTTTCATCCAATAGCTAAAAACTTAATAGCACCAATGGCTTGGTACTATCGATAGTATTCTAGCCTAATTATATATATATATATATATATATATATATATATATATATATATATATATATATATATATATATATATATTTTGAGAGCATGTGTGTTAGAATGAGTCTACAAAATTATTTATAGATTTTATAGTTTGGTTGAACGATCCATTATCTTATTAAAAATAAATAATTATTTGACACGGCTAAATTAACTCTCAGTTTGAATTCAATCTCAATTTCTTGTATTCAATTCAAGTCTCCATCTTGATCCTTGAGTCAATGAAAATATCTTAAGCCTAAATATAAGAGAAAGTACTAAATATTAAAAATATTAAAATATTATTTTGGTTGTTGTTACTCCCTCTAATTTGTATACCTAAATTAATAACTATACTATTTTTAAAAGAGGGAGTTTAATTTTTTTTTTTTTTTTTTCAAAATTATTATGTAGTTATAATGTAATGTCAATAACCTCATAATAATAACTAACAGCTCGTTTTAATCTCTTATAGTTATTAAATATTTTTATTAATTTTAGGTATTAATATTTTGTAATAATTTTAAAATTTTACATCTTATCCAACGAATAAAATAAAAAAATATATGTTATATTTCTAAACCAAATTGTCCTTATTATTAGTTACCGTAATTTAAATAGAGCAATGCTAGGTGTACATCCCAAATGGGGTGTACATTCTACATCCATCCCATCCTGGGATGGATATTCATCCATTCGTCACATCGATGTAACGAGTAAAATTCACTCCATTCCAGAATAAAGTGGGTGTACGTAGGATGTACATTTCATTTGGAGTGTAAATCTAGCATTTTTTATTTAAATATCTATCATATTCTAGAAGGAACGGAATTTTAGATTTAAATAGAGGTGGTCGGTGACTCTGAGTGGTTGGATGTTGTACGGACGGTTTAATTTTGTGATTTGGATTGATAACGTGTCATTAAGTTAAGTTATTCTTCGATTTTATATATATATATATAGAGAGAGATAGATAAACGTGTCGCACGTTTTCATGCCGTCCAATTTTTACTTTTTTTTAAAAAAATTTAAAATTTTAAAATTTTACAAATTCTCTTTATTTTCTTTATTGCACCTTCTTTGGCTCTTCCTCTTTATCTCTTTTTTAATTTTTTACTGTGTCTGCAGCAGTCTCGCCAAAAATATTTTCTTTTCCATCATTATTTTACAATAAAGTATAGAAAGAAAAAAATTTGACTAATGAGAAAAAAAATAATAAAATAAAAAAAAATCAGACGAATATTATAAAACAGATAATAAAAAAAAATATCATATTTTTTAAATAACTCAAATTTTAATTTAGAAATTGTGTACCATAAAATGTCATATTTTTATTAATTTTAGATATTAATATTTTGTAATAACTTTAAATCTGTACATCTTATTCAACGAATGAAATAAAAAATATATATAATTTTCTAAACCAAATTATCCTTATTATTAGTTATCGTAATTTAAATATCTATCATATTTTAGAAGAAACGGAATTAGATTTGAACAAAGTTTTTTCTTCATTATTTTTTTTTTATATATAGGCGGATTTTTACTTTTAAAAACAAACCTTCAAAATTTTTAAATTTTACAAATTCTCTCCATTTTTTTTTTCATTGGACCTTCTCTCTGCCTCTTCCTCTCGTCAATTTTTTATTTTTTATTTTTATTTTTTTCAGCCGCAATATTTACAACTCGATCTATCTTTTACTGCGTCCGCAGCAGTCTCGCCAAAGATATTTCAGCGCGCGTTTTTTTCTTACAACCCGCTTCACATGTTTCATTTTATTTCTTTTCCATCATTATTTTACAAATACTAATTAATATAGATATTTTAAAAGAATTATAAAATATAATTTTTATTTTTATAATTTAGATCTGGTGCTCCTTAATATGATCTTCTTTTTTTTTTTTGGATTGTAGATATAATTTCAGCTGTTATAATTTAAAGTAAATATTAATTTGATTTCTAAAATATTTGAATATATTGAGTGTTATTAATTATTTTTCAATTAATACAGTACAGTACAAAAGAGAAATTTTGACTAATGAGAAAAAAAAGGAAAATATATATATAAAAAAAAAAGAAATCGAACTAATATTATAAAACAGATAATAAAAAAAATGTCATATTTTTTAAATAACTCAGATTTTAATTTAGAAATTTTGTAGCATAAAAGATATTACGTAAGAAAAATATGTATTATTTTTTTAAAAAAATATTATTATTTTTTTTAAAAAAAATATTATTATTTAAAAAAAATAATTTAATTATTTCTATCTATATCTACGGCCGTATTTTTAGATTTTCCTTTTTTTTTTTTGGTATATACCAGTTGTAAACTTGTACGCACTAATACGATTTTTAATTATTACTTTTAGAAAGCATTTAAGATTTTTAATTTTAAATAATTTGTGATCTTATTCTTATAAAATTATTTAAGAAATTAATATTGGTTTCTTAAATACCAAAAAGATAAAAAATAAAATTATTTAAGTAACTATATAATACCAGTGCTATTTTTATTTTATTTTTTATTAATCGGATAAATATGACAATGTAACTTTCCAAGCGACTCAATAAAAAAAACAAATTAAAATATCACATGCTATAAAACATCAATTTCAACCAAACCCACCAACCATAAAAAAAAAAAAAAAAAATTCAAAATTTACAAAGAGATTTTTCAAGATATTACAAAGAAAATTATTGAAAAATTAAAATAAAAATTAAAAATTTAAAGATGAGAATCCAATTTGAAAAAGTGCATTAGGTAAAAAAATCTCCCAACATATTTTTCTAGAAATAAAAATTTTAAAATAAGTTTATATTATATATTAATTATTCTAAACATTTTTTTTTTTTTTTTTTGTGCGACGTGCATTTAACGTACGAGTATATAATTAATCCAATTGGCACATGCAACACAACAAAAGTAACAAAGATCATTGGTTAGGGTACCAGCTATGAACTTTCTCAAATGAGAAAATAATTGGCCGAGGACTTGGAATCTGGGTCAACGATCTAAAGTAAGATCAATTAGGCAGATAAGTATGTATGTATATTCAACCACTATTTTTTTTTTTTATTCTCAAAAATATAAAATTTAAAATTATTCATGTTTATTCTCAAAATTATGAAATTTTATGATTTAAATGTGTTTTAAATCACAGGGGAACCAGCCGTGGGATTACCGAGCACACCTCAACCCACACAGCACACGAGCACAGCGAAAACAGAATCTTTCGTAGATAAAAGTAGGCGAAAACGAGTGTAGAAAACAAGCACGAGAATAACTAAAGAAATAAAACAAATAAGAAAATGCAAGGACACGAGAACTACGTGGTTCGGCCAACAATATGTCAACCTACGTCCACGGGCAAGACCACCTCAATGCGTTATTCGATTAATCCACGACACAAAAGTATAAGGAGTAAAATTGGATTACAAGAAACTCTCTCACGAAGGCTTTCCACGTTTTTCCTCTCAATTAGGATTTTTCAATGAAGCCCTAAAAAATAAAAGATGAATCGCAAGAGTTAATATAACTCTAAAAACCTAATTCTAATAGGAAACGATCTCCACCGTCCATCCGAGTTTTTAAATCACTTCTAGTCTTCGTCCATATTATCTTAAGAATTATCTTTAAGATATTTCTAAATTATCCTTAATATTTAGGAATAAGATTTGATCAAATCCATATGGACTCGAAACATGATTTTACATAATCCAACATTGAAACTATCTCAATTAACAAGATCTCATTGCATGGAGGAGCTTCACAGCGAAGTCACATCCTGTGCGACTTAGGCGTGGCTTTGATCAACCACCACGTGTTTTTCTGAGCTTATATGTACATTCCAAGTAAAGAAAAGCTAAGGAATAGGAAAAGTTGGTGTAAGCATCTTCCATCAACCTCTTCCTTTGCTTATAGAAAACAACTTGGACTAATCGATCTCTTCACTTGTGTTCTTCTTTACCGTTCAATATTCATCATGGATCAACAAGATGGCGATTTTATGATCCTGAGACCGGATAAAGGAGGGATATTCGATCTCTTTTATCTCTTGTTTTCGAGCAATCTTACGACGAATAACGCTGTCGACTGTCCGGTCGGCACCGAGATAGACGGAGTGCGAAGAAGATGGGCGCTCTTCTTCTCCCTCGTCTTGCAGAAGATTCTCCTCAGGTTGCAGAGCCCGATGGCCGTCGTCGGCTCCGCGCTCGAGCTGTGGATGAACTTTCTCCATGAGAATGGTAGTTTCTGGAATCTCCTCAGTAATATCGCGAAAGGTACGTAATCTGATATTGATAAAGCAATTTGTATTATTGACAAAGTAAAAATTTATATACAGATCTGTTTCTAATCTTTTCCTATCTTTGATGAATAACAAACAAACAAGAGCTAATTTGTTAAAAAAAAAAAAAAAAAAAACGATCTTTAATTAAGTGAGATAAATTGATGAATCGGCACTTGTTAATTAACTTTCATTTTATTTTTTGAATACGGAAATTAGGGACATTTAAAACAAATATTTTTTTTCTCAGAACACCGAATAATTGTTGTAAATATGCAACAATTTAATTAATTACTTAAGTTTGTATACAAAAATTCAATAATGTAACTCAATTAATTTGTTGGGGTTATTTAAAATATTTCGGCTTGACGATCGAATACAAAATATACGAAACTAATACTACTGAAAACTTAATTAATTAGACTTTTAGATATAAACGATTGTTTCGTATGCTATAAAAGTTGTTCTTAAATTAATTTTCTTTCCTTAATTTAATTTCAAATACACCTATAAAATGTTAAAATACAGTTTTGTGTTGAATAATTAATTCCAACATAGCAATCAAGTTGAGCCATATTTTTTAATGCAATTAAAAAATATCTGTCAAATAAATTTTTTTTTAAAAAAATGTGGTATGCAATAATTAATTAATGTTGTATAAATAAATAATACTTTATTTTTCCTATACCTAACCCCCCAACTAAACTAGATTTTTACCCACTTAAGCTAACAAGTTTACTTCTCATGTTTCAAGACTTAAAAATCCATAAAATTTTACTATTTTAATAAAATTTAAAATTTTTTAAAAAATAAAATATAATTATTTACTGTACTGATATAGTAGGAGGTTCTGAATCAAAATCTCATTTGAATTATTATTATTTTTTTTCTTAGGAAAAGTAAGGATTCCAGATAAAACGAAGTCGACATATAGATCGGTGATCGGGCTCATCGACACGCGAGTCGACTTGGATAAGAAGATCAAAACTGGTGATAGCAGATACCATGCAGCATTATCCATCATGGCTGCAAAGCAGGCTTATGAGAATGATGCATCCATTGAGGCCATTGTTACACATCATTGGAAGGTTAATTTGGATTTGACTTTGAATTCATTAATTAATTATGTAAGTGACATAATATAATTTTATGTTGAAATTGACATCTTCTCTTGTTTTAATGCAGATGAAGTTCTTGGAGAGTTACAGTTTCTGGAATGGTGAGATAAGCTCACAGCATGCATTACTATAATATTTTTAGAAATAAATGATGTTGTTTACTTTTGACTTTGTTTCTTAATGATGTGGCATTCAAATTCACGATCTAATTTATTTAAATTTTATAAAAATCAAATTTTATCATTTTACGACATCATTTATTTGACCATGTCATCCTAAATTTATATTATGTTAATAATTGAATATTGTGAACTTTGGATCTACTTAAATACTAAAATGTCGAAAATTTATAAAATTTAATTATTAAAAAGTTCAAATACGCTAGATAATGTTAGATAACACTGATTGTCGATCCAAATGCTATGTCATGAGATAAAACGTGAAAACAAACGATTTTATTTATTTGTAGAAATATGCTAAAAATAATTTGGGCCTAACAAAATTTAGACGAAACCTACAACAAGAGGTTGAAATGTATAACAATATTTAGGCCCATGATCTGGAGTGGGCTAAAGCAGTAGTACTTTGTACAACAAAATGTTCCATTCATTTTTGTAAAAATAAAAATATTAACATGCATGCTCAAAACTAACTCATTTCTTTAAAAAAAATATGGAATTTCTTTCTCAATCGCCGTTTTTCAATTGCTACATCGCAGAATACCAAGGGGACTACTCCACCCAAGCCTTCATGTTCTGCGACAAACCGACGGACGCCGAGCTAATCGTAGTGGCATTCCAGGGCACTGAGCCGTTCGACGCCATGCAATGGCGCACCGACATCGACTTCTCGTGGTACGAGATCCCGAAAGTTGGCAGGGTCCATTTAGGCTTCATGAAGGCACTCGGCTTACAAGAAACCGGATGGCCGAAAAATATCCATACATCGGAGAAGCCACTCGCTTACTACACCCTTCGCGAGAAACTACGCGATGTTTTAGCGAAAAACGAAAACGCGAGGGTTATAGTAACAGGACACAGCCTGGGAGGCGCGCTAGCTATTCTGTTTCCTACTGTGTTGGCCCTACATGAAGAACACAACATGTTGGATAAGTTGGAGGGAGTGTATACATTTGGGCAACCTAGGGTTGGAGATAAGAGGCTTGGAGAGTTTGTGGAGGGGTTCTTGGATAAACCAAAGAGGAGGTACTTCAGGTTTGTTTACTGCAATGATTTAGTACCTAGAGTGCCCTTTGATGACCCTACTCTCTTATTCAAGCACTTTGGCAAGTGCCTTTACTACAACAGCATCTACAGAGGAAAGGTGAGTTGATCTCTCCCTCACATTCATAATTTGCCTAATAGAGTTGACATGATATTTACAATCAAAGAATATTAAAAATAGTATTATTAAGTAGTATTATGATGTGCATACATGCATTTTTCTGTTCAGCCTCACTACAACAAAATCAGGTTACAGTAACATATGTTTGTGATATTTTTATATAAGTGCTCTATCTATGTTGCATTTATATTCAAAATTAGATTATAAAAACATATTTTTAGGATATATTATAAAAATGTGTCGCTATACACCCTAATGAAGTCACATATAGCAATACTAACCATAAGTATTGGTATTTTTGTCAGCGATAATTTTTTTTAATTTTAAAAATACTTAAAAATATTGTTATAGCATAATTTTATTGTAGTGCGTAGTAAGTAACAATAATTATTGAACTATTGAGTTTTTCTTTTATAATAATAAATATAATTATTAATTTATTTATATTGTCCATGAATAGGTGTTGAATGAGGAGCCCAATAAGAATTATTTCTCTCTGTGGGCTTTGATCCCGAAATACATGAACGCATGGTGGGAGCTCATCCGCAGCTTCTTGATCGGATACGTGGAGGGCTCTGATTACGCCGAAGGGCGGCTGCTGCGATTCGCGAGGACCGTTGGATTGGTGATCCCCGGTTTGCCCCCTCACTCCCCACAAGATTACGTCAACTCCACCCGCCTTGGCACTCCACTCCTGCAAGATGATCAATCCTAAAAACTAATTTGAATGTGACATTTATTTATTCAGTAAAATTATGCATAATTTATTTAAATTATAAATTATTTTGAATCGATAGTTTGATTTTATATTAAATTTAATTTTACTGGTCAATCTTTTAATTTATTTGATTATCTTATTTATATTTACAGACAATTTTCACAACCATAATAAATTTTTTTAAAATAAATAATTACTTTAAATTTTAAATTGATCAAAATATTATCGACACATTAAAATTAAATAAATTAAAAAATTGAGTATTTAATATCAGACGTCAACGGATCAAGAAATAATAAAGATGGTGCACTAGTGATATAATGGAATAAGTTTTCTTGATGCTAAAAAATAATTTTGAAAATAAAATTTAATTATAATTACAACATTCAATTTGTAAAGCTCAAATGCGAGAAAATTAATGTTTATACTATAAGGCTGAAGCTTAACTACAGGCGTGTTATTATAAAATTTTTTAAGTAGTTTAGATGGAAAGTATTAAATTGTGATCTAATATATTAATATATGAAAGTAATTAATTAATATAAAAGCACATAACTTTTGTAAAATGCTTAATTTCAAATTGCAGTAAAATATAGTCCAATAAAATTATAAGTTTGTATTGCTTGTTTCCACTTTTGTAAAACATTCTTCATCAGGAAAAAAAAAAAAAAAAAAAAAAAAAAGCATCGGTAGCAAATGGACTCTATTGTCACTTATTTATTTTCGATGAGGGGATTTCAAAAATGACGATCAGTACCGTTAAATATGATTTAGATTATTTAAATTATTTAAAAATTAATTTTTTTTGAACTTTTAAATATTTTTTTCATGCTCATCAGGTGAAAATAAAAATGAACGCTAAAAGTCATGTCCAGAATTTTATAATTAAGATCGAGAGTATATATATTTTATTTTAAATATTTTAAAAAATTTATTAATCAAAATTTAATTAATTTAAATTTTTTTATACAGTTAAACGAGAAAAAAAAATTATATCTACTATTAAAATTATAAATGATCATTAAGTCATTAATGTCTAAAAATAATTAAAATTTAATTTTTATATACTTTCAGTAATCTACATCATAATCAACGATAACGATCGTTGGTTTGAAAGCTCTATTATAAAACAAAAAAAAAAAAAAAAACAATAAAACCCGTTTACTACTTAATAGCATTCCCCAATTTATATATATATATATATATATCTCTTAATTAACTCTTTGGATATATATGTTTATTTTACAAAAAACCAAAATGAGTGAAGTTATTTATTTTCTTAATTAAATAGATATACTTTGGTTGTTTAATTTGCCACAAATTAAATTAAATTTTTAAAAATATTGTAATTGACTTTTTCATGAATAGTACCGAAGTCAATAACTAAAAAAAAATAATAAAAATAATTAACTGTTATAATTTTTTCATTGCCAGTGTAAAAATTTTCGACAAAATAAATTAAAAAGAATAATATAATTAAAGTTCCAATGCCATATATAATTTTTTGTTAATCTAAAAAACAGTAGGAAAAAATAGATTTCTATCTAAATTTTAATTAAACTAAAAATTATTTTTGAGATAAAAATTAGTTTTGAAGTATTAAAAAGTCAAATTACGGCGTATACGTAATTTTATATTTAAACAAATTTAAAATTTTAAAAATACTTATAATATTCTCTCTTCCAATAATTTAAAATCACGCATAAAATTATAATTTTATAATATAAAACCACAAAAATAAAAATATATTAATATTCTTAAAATATATTATAATATAAAATAAGTAATATTTTTAACCATCACGTGAACAATGTAAAATGCAAGGGGCATCCAAAGATAATGCGAGGGAGTCATTTTGAAATAACTTAAAAATGAGTGGCCACTCTCATGCCAATTGTCCCAATTTCAAAAATAATGTACGTTACACTCATTAATTGGAACCAATAATACCACTTTCTTTTACTTTTAATAGTGGGACCCAGTTGATTATAAATGTACTAAATAACCCTGTGATATTGAATTATTGCTGTGATCCATTCTGCCAAATTTTACGAAAGTACTGCCACCTATCTATACAATTCAAAAATGTGATACACAACTTTTGGATTATTAAATATATAAATAAATATTATTCTATAGTAATTTAATTTTGTTGGAGTATGACGGTGGTGGCTTCATATAATATTATATGGTATCAAAATAAGACGGTACGAGTTTGAGTTTTGTCAGACCCGTATTATTATTTAAAATTTTTGAATCGGACGTAAGAATGATTATAAAAAATATTTTTTATATATTTGATTTTGGGTGTATATTTTACATCTTATTTATTCTGAAATGGAGTGAATTTTATTGATTATTTTGAAATGACCAGTAAAATTTTTTTTTACTTCAAAATAAATGAGATTATATATATTTATCAAAAATAAATCTATATTTATTATCTTAAATTATATATGTATAATAAAAAATTATATATATATATATATATATATATATATATATATATATATATATATATATATATATATATAAAAACGGGATACGCTATGAATTCTCTTCGAACGGACACTCATGATGTATCCTCGTCGGATACGTGTTCGATACGAACATGTAAAACTTATAAAAATGTTCGTGATACATAAAAATTTATTTCTCTTCGTTAGTCAACAAATTAAAATTAACTTTTCTTCTAAAAAATAACAATTCTATTCTTGTATAAATATTTTTTTTTATATTTAGAGTTATTTATTAATTAAAATATTTATTTTCTAACTTTTATGCCATTTTCCTTCACTTAAATCATAAATTACAATCCTAAAAATATTTTTAAAAGCCTACTTTTTCACAAGGGCATAATATTATAAATGATAACAAAAAATTTAAGGGTCAACTAAAGATTGTCAACATACCTGTATATTTTAATGCTTTATAGCACTACAATAAAATTATTTTACAGTGATATTTTTAATTATTTTTAAAATTTAAAAAAATACTGCTGACAAAAATACCGATACATATAATAGGCGTCGCTATATGTACAGTCGCTAAGGTATGTAGCAACATATCACTGTAAAGTGTCCCAAAAATATATCGCTATAATCTAATTTTGGACATAGATTTATTAGAAAATAAAGTTTCTATATTCTTGAATGGAGATTTGATGAAGAGAATCATGAAGATTTGCCTAACAATTTACTTGCTATTTTGAACCAAGATTATCTTGCCAATTCAGCATGGATTCAATGATAGCATATAGAAGACAATAATGGATTTAGTAACCGCACAAGGAAGGCAATAATATTTTGTATTATTTTTTCTTTCTTAATAGATTCATGATGTATATTAAATCTTGTACATACTATCATTTTTTGTATGAGAGGTTCGACTAATGTCAATCACTCCAATTTGAGTTTACTCTCTTCCACTTAATCATTTTCTTTACATGGTATCAGAGCATTGAAAGTTCTCTACCTGTTATTTTTTAATGGCCAAAGGAGATGCTAATAGCTCTACTTCTGCCATCGATGTTTATTCACCATATTATATTCACCCATCCGACAATCCAGGAGCTATGCTTGTATCTCAACCTCTTTTGGGAGATAACTACGGGAAATGGAAACGATCCATGACTGTAGCCTTGGGTGCAAAGAACAAGCTCTCCTTTGTAGATGGGACTTTAGCAAAGCCAACATCTCCGATTGATCTCGTTCAAGTATGGGAACGATGCAATCATATGTTATTCTCTTGGTTGATTAATGCATTAAGCAAAGATATCCGAAAAAGTGTGGTGTTCGTCGAAACAGTTCATGAACTTTGGGCTGAACTTGAAGAACGATTTTCACAAGGAAATGATCCTCGCATCTACGAAATTAGGTGCACCATCTCCAATACATGCCAGGAGCAACTCACAGTTGCCACTTATTTTTCTAAATTAAAGCAAGCTTGGGATGAACTCAATTCCTACTCTACAGTCCCAGTATGCAACTGTGGAGCATTGAAGGAGATTCAACGAGAGCGGCAAACCGAACATATTTATCAATTCCTTATGGGATTGAATGGGGCGTTTGGGACTATACGCACTCAAATCATCGCGATGGATCCTCTACCAAGTCTTGCGAAGGTATATTCTCTTATCCAACAAGAAGAAAAACATATTGGTCTCAAAATATCTCACTCAAATCCATCAGAACTGACCGCTCTTATTGCTAAGGGCGGTTCATCTAACCGCTTCAATGATGCTCATTCAACTAAATCCGAAAGTTCTTCAAAGATGAAGCCACGTTTTATTTGTGACCATTGCGGCAAATCTGGGTATACCAAATCTCGGTGCTATGAGATTATTGGTTATCTTGTTGGACATGCAAAACATAACCCTTCTAAGCCCGAAGCTTCTGCTTAAGCTTTACAATTACAAGGGAAAGGGGGAGCATCTGGACATCAACAACAACGCTCGAGGCATTTCAACACCGACAACAACAACAATAATGGTCAGCAATTTGTTGGGTCGTCTAGTTCAGGTGGTAATCTCCAAACACATGGTGAAAGTCCATTACCTCCTCTCACTAGTCAACAATATCAACAGTTGCTGTCACTTCTGAATATAGATGTACCAAATCCTTCAGCTAATTTTGCCGGTAAAGTTTCTCCTCAAATCCAAACAAATAAATATTCCTCTTCATGTATTATTGACTCCGAAGCTTCCAATCACTTTACTTTTGATTCTTCCTCGTTGACTGGTGTTGTTTCTTCTACGAATACTAAGCCAGTTTTCTTACC
The DNA here is from genome assembly GCA_029168755.2 of Tillandsia fasciculata. Classification (NCBI taxonomy): domain Eukaryota; kingdom Viridiplantae; phylum Streptophyta; class Magnoliopsida; order Poales; family Bromeliaceae; genus Tillandsia; species Tillandsia fasciculata. The sequence continues at coordinate 24,392,578 of CM054935.1, forward strand.
AAATGGGTCGAGCAATTCCATCACTCACATTGGTAACACTTGAATTTCTCCAGATCTACATTTGAATAACGTCATGTGTGCTCTGTCCTTTAACTTCAATCTTCTCTCCGTTAGCAAACTCAATAATTCTATGAATTGCGCTGTAACTTTTTTCCCAACCTTTTGTGTATTCCAGGACCTGACAACGAGGAAGTTGATTGGAGTCGGTGAAGTGCGGGATGGATTATACCATTTTGTTCGACCACCTATCGTTGCTACCGTCTCAAATAAACCGAGTAATCTTTGGCATAGGAGACTCGGCCATCTTTCGAAACACCGGCTTGCTGGCCTTTCTCCTTCTCTTTTTCATGATCATCCTTGTTCTCTTGAATTTTGTGAAGCAGGCACTCTTGCTAAACAAACTCGTTTGCCTTTTCAATCTAGTTTGAGTAAAAGTTGTTCTGTTTTCAACTTGATCCATTGTGATATTTGGGGGGTACTCTACCCCATCTCATTCTGGTGCTGATTATTTTTTGAGCATAGTTGATGACTATTCCCGTTGTACTTGGATTTATCTCATGCGATATAAATCTAAAGTATATAAATTTTTGCACGCTTTTATTAATTTGGTGCACACTCAATTTGGTTGTCATGTCAAACAAATAAGGACTGATAATGGATCAGAATTTCTGTCTCAATCTATGCAATTGTTGTTTCAAGAGTATGGCATAATTCATCAAAGGTCCTGCGTTCATACCCCTCAGCAAAACGGGATCGTCGAGCGTAAACATCGTCATCTTCTAGAGGTTGCACGTGCATTATGTTTTCAAGCAAATCTTCCTATTAATTTTTGGGGAGAATGTGTACTTACTGCCACCTATTTAATAAATAAGATCCCTACACCCATCCATGATGGTAAATCACCCCATGAAATTCATTTTGGTTCTAAACCTAATTATGATCATTTGCGTGTTTTTGGGTGTTTATGTTATGCACGAAATGTTGATCCTCACAAACATAAGTTTGATCCTCGAGCGAAGCGTTGCGTTTTTGTTGGCTATCCTATGGGACAAAAAGGTAATCGTGTTTATGAGATTGAAAGTGGTAAAATTTTTGTTAGTCGTGATGTGACCTTTTATGAAGATGATTTTTCCTTTTATTCTAATAATCAAAATGAGATTGTTAACCTTCCTACCGCCATTACCACTGATGCCAATTATGATGATCCTAATTATCACCCACAATTTCATCACCAACTGAAGACATCATGAATTCCAACACTGATATAGAACATCCATCCACCACTCATTTTGACGATGCACCCCGACGATCCTCACGCGTTACTCGACGACCTACTAGATTAGATGATTATGTTTGTACTAATGTTGATTCCAATCCATTCCAAACATCATTGACACATTCAACGACCGCTTTGTCAGGTAAACCTCAATCTTTATTCTTTGTTATTTCCTATGGAAACTTCTCACCCTCTCATCGTGCCTTTTTGTCTAGTATTTCCTCTCATGTAGAACCAACTTCCTATTCCCAAGCTATTAAAGACCCAAAATGGAGAGAGGCAATGAAAAAAGAGCTTGATGCACACAAACTCAATAATACATGGACTTTGGAACCGTTACCACCTGGAAAGCGTCCCATTGTTTGCAAATGGGTATTCAAAATTAAATACAATTCAGATGGCAGCATCGAGCGATATAAAGCTCATTTGGTGGCTAAAGGTTATACACAAATTATTTTTTTCAGTCGCAGTATTTGTAACTCGATCTATCTTTTGCTGTGTCCGCAGCAGTCTCGCCAAAAGTATTTCAGCGCACGTTCTTTTCTTACAACCTGCTTCACATATTTCATTTTGTTTCTTTTCCATCATTATTTTACAAGTACTAATTAATATAGATTTTTTAAAAGAATTATAAAATATAATTTTAATTTTTATAATTTAGATATGGTGCTCCTTAATATGATCTTTTTTTTGGATTGTAGATATAATTTCAGCTGTTATAATTTAAAGTAAATATTAATTTGATTTCTGAAATATTTGAATATATTGAGTGTTATTAATTATTTTTCAATACAGTACAGTACAAATGAGAAAATTTTGACTAATGAAAATAAAAAGAAAGATATATATATATATATATATATATATATATATATATATATATATATATATATATATATATATATATATATATATAAAGGGAAATCGAACGAATATTATAAAACAGATAATAAAAAAAATGTCATATTTTTTAAATAACTCAGATTATAATTTAGAAATTTTGTAGCATAAAAGATATTACGTAAGAAAAATATATATTATTTTTTTAAAAAAAAAGTTATTATTTTTTAAAAAAAATATTATTATTTAATAAAAATAATTTAATTATTTCTATCTATATCTACGGCCGTATTTTTAGATTTTCCTTTTTTTTTTTGGTATATACCAGTTGTAAACTTGTACGCACTAATACGATTTTTAATTATTACTTTTAGAAAGCATTTAAGATTTTTAATTTTAAATAATTTGTGATCTTATTCTTATAAAATTATTTAAGAAATTAATATTAGTTTCTTAAATACCAAAAAGATAAAAAATAAAATTACTTTATGATATTATTGCTATCAAATTATTTAAGTAACTATATAATACCAGTTCTATTTTTATTTTATTTTTTATTAATCGGATAAATATGACAATGTAACTTTCCAAGCGACTCAATAAAAAAAACAAATTAAAATATCACATGCTATAAAACATCAATTTCAACCAAACCCACCAACCATAAAAAAAAAAAAAAAATTCAAAATTTACAAAGAGATTTTTCAAGATATTACAAAGAAAATTATTGAAAAATTGAAATAAAAATTAAAAATTTAAAGATGAGAATCCAATTTGAAAAAGTGCATTAGGTAAAAAATCTCCCAACATATTTTTCTAGAAATAAAAATTTTAAAATAAGTTTATATTATATATTAATTATTCTAAACAAATTTTTTTTTTCTTTTTTTGTGCGACGTGCATTTAACGTACGAGTATATAATTAATCCAATTGGCACATGCAACACATCAAAAGTAACAAAGATCATTGGTTAGGGTACCAGCTATGAACTTTCTCAAATGAGAAAATAATTGGCCGAGGACTTGGAATCTGACAGGGTCAACGATCTAAAGTAAGATCAATTAGGCAGATAAGTATGTATGTACATTCAACCACTATTTTTTTTTTTATTTTCAAAAATAAAAAATTTAAAATTATTCATGTTTATTCTTCTCAAAATTATGAAATTTTATGATTTAAATGTGTTTTAAATCACACGACCTTTTGAAACTATCTCAATTAATAAGATCTCATTGCATGGAGGAGCTTCACAACGAAGTCACATCCTGTGCGACTTAGGCGTGGCTTTGATCAACCACCACGTGTTTTTCTGAGCTTATATGTACATTCCAAGTAAAGAAAAGCTAAGGAATAGGAAAAGTTGGTGTAAGCATCTTCCATCAACCTCTTCCTTTGCTTATAGAAAACAACTTGGACTAATCTCCTCACTTGTGTTCTTCTTTATCGTTCACTATTCATCATGGATCAACAAGATGACGATTTTATGGTCCTAAGACCTCGTTCACTATTCATCATGGATCAACAAGATGGCGATTTTATGGTCCTAAGACCTGATAAAGGAGGGGTATTCGATCTCTTTTATCTCTTGTTTTCGAGCAATCTTACCACGAATAACGCTGTCGACTGTCCAGTCGGCACCGAGATAGACGGAATACGAAGAAGATGGGCGCTCTTCTTCTCCCTCGTCTTGCAGAAGTTTCTCCTCAGGTTGCAGAACCCGATGGCTGTCGTCGGCTCCGCGCTCGAGCTGTGGATGAACTTTCTCCATGAGAATGGTAGTTTCTGGAATCTCCTCAGTAATATCGTGAAAGGTACGTAGTCTGATATTGATAAAACAATTTGTATTATTGACAAAGTAAAAATTTATATACAGATCTGTTCCTAATCTTTCCTGATATTTGATGAATAACAAACAAACAAGAGCTAATTTGTTTAAAAAAAAAAAAACGATCCTTAATTAAGTGAGATAAATTGATGAATCGGCACTTGTTAATTAACTTTCATCTTATTTTTTGAATACGGAAATTAGGGACATTTAAAACAAATATTTTTTTTCTCAGAACACCGAATAATTGTTGTAAATATGCAACAATTTAATTAATTACTTAAGTTTGTATACAAAAATTCAATAATGTAACTCAATTAATTTGTTGGGGTTATTTAAAATATTTCGGCTTGACGATCGAATACAAAATATACGAAACTAATACTACTGAAAACTTAATTAATTAGACTTTTAGATATAAACGATTGTTTCGTATGCTATAAAAGTTATTCTTAAATTAATTTTCTTTCCTTAATTTAATTCAAATACACCTATAAAATGTTAAAATACAGTTTTGTGTTGAATAATTAATTCCAACATAGCAATTAATTAAGTTGAGCCATATTTTTTAATGCAATTAAAAAATATCTGTCAAATAATTTTTTTTTTTTTAAATGTTAATTAATGTTGTATAAATAAATAATACTTTATTTTTCCTATACCTAACCCCCCAACTAAACTAGATTTTTACCCACTTAAGCTAACAAGTTTACTTCTCATGTTTCAAGACTTAAAAAAAAAATCCATAAAATTTCCTACTTGCCAAATATAATTAAATAATGAAAAATACTATTTTAATAAAATTTAAATCTTTTTAAAAAAATAATATATAATTATTTACTGTACTGATATAGTAGGAGGTTCTGAATCAAAATCTCGTCTGAATTAATTTTTTTTTTTTCTCAGGAAAAGTAAGGATGCCCGATAAAACGAAGTCGACATATAGATCGGTGATTGGGCTCATCGACACGCGAGTCGACTTGGATAACAAGATCAAAACTGGTGACAGCAGATACCATGCAGCATTATCCATCATGGCTGCAAAGTTAGCTTATGAGAATGATGCATCCATTGAGGCCATTGTTACACATCATTGGAAGGTTTGGATTTGACTTTGAATTCATTAATTAATTATGTGAGTGACATAATATAATTTTATGTTGAAATTGACAGCTCCTCTTGTTTTAATGCAGATGAAGTTCTTGGAGAGTTATAGTTTCTGGAATGGTGAGATAAGCTCACAGCATGCATTACTATAATATTTTTAGAAATAAATGATGTTGTTTACTTTTCACGTTGTTTCTTAATGATGTGGCATTCAAATTCACAATCTAATTTATTTAAATTTTATAAAAATTAAATTTTATCATTTTACGGCGTCATTTATTTGACCATGTCATTCTAAATTTATATTATGTTAATAATTGAATATTGTGAACTTTGGATCTACTTAGATACTGGATTGAAAATGTCGAAAAATTATAAAATTTAATTATTAAAAAGTTCAAATACACTAGATAATGTTAGATAACACTAATCGTAAAAAAACTAGAGCAGAGACTTGGAGATGAGAGAGAAAAGTAGAGAGAGACAGAGAGGGAGAGATAGAGGGAGAAGTAGAGTGAGAAGTTGGGAGAGGGGCTGTGGGAGAGCGAGAGAGTCCCCTCCCTGCTGGAGAGAGTGGGAGGGTGGGTGCTCGCGAGAGTCCCTGTCCCTTCGAAACTTAGGGAGGGCCGGACAACCTAGAGCTCCTCTTCGAACAGCTTCGGCGAGCTGGACCAGAGTGGACCGGAAAAAGGTATCCGCCGCAGCTTCTGCAGACAAAGCAACTTCGCCCAGAGGAGTATGGAAAAAATGCACTGGGACAGACAACCCACCTGGAAAAAACGTTCTCAAACAACTGAGAAGACTGAGAAGATTGGGACGTTCTCATGACTCTAATCGTTGGAACGGCAAGAAGGAATCCAGCGACCGGGCAACCTCGTCTGGTCGATCTCAACCAAAGGCTTTGGCGGATTCCTCTTATCGTTTTGGCCCCATCAACTCGCGGTCATCTCCCAAGGTGTCTTGGGCTGACTGTCACGGGGGGCCCCTCTACACTAGCCGGGTAATATCGAACGACCTGTCTTCCTCTCGTGCCTCCCACACCACCTCGAGGGGACAGGACAACTATCCTCGACCTCATTGCTTTACGCAGCAGTCCAAGAAGGTTCACCTGAGAGATTCTGGGTTACCTGTGTTACTTGGACCCCTCATCTATAAAGAGGCCCTGCTCAAGAACTCGCCCTCATCGAAGCCCTTCGAGCGACCCCACCCTCTGAAGCGTACCCCTCTGGGTGCACATAACTCTTTCTCCCAAAACTCTAAAAGGTGCTTCAGGTGTCTTGCCGGCGACCACCTGGTGCGCAGTTGCAGGGACCCTGTGCGTTCTGCGGCGTGCTTCCGAACCGGGCATCGAGCGAGACATTGTCCTTTACGTCCTCAGCGACACAGAATGCAGAGAGGTAGAGGCTTCAGACCGGAATCAATGAAGGTCTTCATCCCGTTGACGGAGGACTTCCGTAGTCGGCAAACACAATGCAGAAGTGCGGTTCTTGCAGACGTCATTGGGAGAGCCAACTTAGGACACTTTCCACAAGAAACGATCGCTGCGGACCTTGCTGCAAGATTCGGTGGATTCACCACCGACTTCTTGGTGGCGCGACATCAAGAAAGGGACTACATCATCCTTCTGTTGGAATGGGTGCGACCGAAAGACCTCATCAACAGCGGGCTTACCCGTCTCCATCACTGCCGCCTTCGATGCTTTCCTTGGGATCCCTATCAAGACGCCGAAGACTCTCCCACAAAGCATGGATCAAGATCACCAATTTGCCATTTGAATGTTGGTCGACAAATCGAGTGAGCACCATCGTGGTGGGTTCGGTCGTTTCCTCCGAGCTGACGAAAATAGCATCAACATTGTGGACATGACCGGATTCAGGTGCTTGGTTGCGGTAGACGACCTCGCCGACATACCCGGGCATTTATCGATCTCGATGGGGGATGTTGTCTTATCTGTTCCAGTGAGAATCGAGAGTACTTCACCTTTCTGAGGGGAAGACCGCGGCACCCCGTTTGGGGGGGGGGGGGGGGACACCAACGAGGGGAGGGGGGATCAAACGGACCCTCATGGTATGCGGCTAGCTAGAAGGGTGTCTTTGGTCGGACTGGGCAACAACAGCGACTCCAGGGATGCAGCTCGTGCGGGACAGAGCGAGTCTTGGGACTCCTCAGAGATTAGAGACAGAAAACGCAGAACTGTGGAACTCGAGGAGAGACAGCAGTGCGTGGCTCTTATCCAACCGATGACGAGAGGGACGGCGAAATCCGGCGATGAGGCCCACAATGGACCGTTGGATGCTTCTCAAGCGAGTTCATTCCTTTACCCTGTGGGCCAACCTCGTGAAGACAACGCCCCGCCTCGAGGCGTCACCGGATTGGAGCTCGAAGATCGGTCCAGGCGGTCGAAGGCTCTTGGGAATCGCTCGTTGCTATTTTCCGGTTCTTTTTCAAATTGTTGCCTAAATTTGTGGGTTTGTGAAGTGACCTATACAACTGGGGTGGAAGATGAGAGTAGTAGTGAGGTTACTCGGGCTCTGTTAGCGGTGGAGGAAGACTCTGTACGTCTCTCGCTGCAGAGAGTCGATCCTCGTTCCACGTGCTTCTTGCCTTTTGCGCGGACCTCGGAAGGCGTTAAGTTCTTTGCTTTTTCAACTCCTTTGGGTGGGCCTTCGGCCTTGGCAGGGCCCCCGTTGGCTCTCACGGGCTCCCCTCTTCAGGGTTGGGCCCTCTCTTCGAGCTGGCCTTGGCCGGCTCTGACAAATGATGGGCCCCTGTGTTCCATTCTTTCTGATGCAGCGGGAGAGCCCACCCTACTTCGCCTACCGGGTTACATTTGGACTGCTGGGCCAGGCTCCAGCAACGCTCAATGCGGAATCATTGTGCTTCCACCAGACCTCCGCTCTCCTCCTCGGTCCCGTGGATACTCTATTCCCCGGCGAACGACTGGGATCGAGGATCTGGTGGGGGACCATTCAGGTGTTTTTTTTCCTGCAGTGATCGAATGTGCTGCTTTGGTGGGGGATTCACTCCGAGAAGGTTCCGTAGGGCCGTTGTTCAAATCGCCGGACGACCCCGCTCGTCCTGTTCGAATCACCAGGAAAAGCCTGAGGCTCGCGAGGAAGGCGGGCAAACAAGTGCTGGATCTAGCAATGGCGTGCAAAGTTGCTCTTAGGGGCGGTGGTGATCCTGATCCTTCGAACGCTGGCTCGGGTAGTAACGGCGTCTGTGGCGAATTTTCGGCGCAAAGGAAGATCAAGTACAAGAGCGCTAAATTCGGCATCAAGATAAGCAATGTGGACGCCTCCCTGTTCCTGGATTTTGTCAGTTCTACGACCTGAGCGGTCAGGTCTGCTAGATGGTCTTCGGGTCTTTGGTGGTTTTTTTTTTCTATGTTGCAAATCTGCTCTTGGAATGTGAGAGGATTGAACGATTTAACCAAGCGCGGGCCGGTTAAATCGGTGGTAGGTGGACTTAGAGAGTCGATTTTATGTTTCCAAGAAACCAAGGTGAGTTCGTTCTCACGCTCTTTTCTTAACTCTTTTGCTGGATCGGGCTTCGACAAATGTCTTTTTATCCCTTCGATTGGGGCTTCGGGCGGCTTAGTTACCTGTTGGAACTCCAAGAATTTCAGTTGCTCCGAAGTATTTGTGTGTGACCACTCACTTACGCTGCACATGAAGAGCACCTACAGTGGCTTTTTTTTTTTTCTTAATGAACGTGTATGGTCCTCCTGCTTGGGAAGGTAAGGCCGACTTTTGCCGCGAACTGGTTGCGCTTAAAGCGGTTTGCTTAGGCCCTTGTGTGATGTGTGGGGACTTAAATTTAACGCGCTTTCAGTACGAGAGAAGAGGTCGTGGTTGGTGCAGCCAACTAATGAACATGTTTTCCAATATGATTATTGAGCTGGAATTGGTGGATCTTCCAATGGCTAACCAGAGCTTCACGTGGTCAAATATGCAAAGCACACCCACTTTAGCCAAACTTGACCACTTTCTGATCTCGACCGACTGGGATCTCTCCTTTCCCTTCTCTTTGGTCTCGACGCTCCCCAGAATCACCTCGGATCACTCCCCTCTTCTTCTTAAAACGCAAAGGTGCCAGGCCCCCAACTTATTCAGATTCGAAAAGGTCTGGCTCACCTGGAACGACTTCAATACGATGGTACCGATTTGGTGGCAGAAAATTGGCGACAGACATGGGAATGTACTCACTTTTGCTGCTAAACTACGACACTGCCGCAGGAGGATTAAAGAGTGGCGCTCCTCCAACTTTCATAGCATATTAAGATCAAAGCGGGCCACGGCGGAGGAGATCCAGAGGTTTGATTCGCTGAAGGAACATTGATGCTTGACCCCTTGCGAGCAAGAGTCGAGGCAAAGACTCAAGACACAACTGAAAGGAATTATAGGTGAAGATGAGCTACTTTGGAAGGCCAGAGCCAAACAATATTGGCTCAAAGAAGGGGACGGGAACACCAAATTCTTCCACGCTATGGCAAATGGTAGACACAGTGCTAACCGTATTGGGGCTATTGAGGATGAGGGCATTAGACTTGACAGGGAGAAGGATAAGAGCGATTACTTCTTCCACAAGTTCAAGGACAGATTTGTGCCCGAAAATCTTCCTCCCTTTTCTTTCGGAGACTGAAGAGATCTCTTCCATGACAATTCCTTGTTGAGTCGGAAAAATCTCACCGCCGCCTTCTCGCTAGAGGAGATTAAGAAAGCAACCTTCCAGTTGAGTGGGGACAAGGCACCCGGACTCGATGGCTTCAGTATGATTTTTTATCAGAAGTTCTGGGAGGTGATCAAAGACGACCTAGTCAAAATCTTTGACGATCTATTCAAGGGTACTCTGAACACTGGCCCCATTGACTACTCGCACATCTACCTGATCCCCAAATCAGAAGGTGCCAAATCTGCTAACGACTTTCGGCCTATCTGTCTTATCAACTGTGTTCAGAAAATTATCTCCAAAGTACTCGCGAACAGGCTAATAATCGAGATGCATAAGATCATCTCCCCCTCGCAGTTAGCCTTCTTAAAAGGTAGATTCATTTTAGATTCTTTTGTAACATCTAGCGAGCTAATCAGCTGGGGCGAGAGCAAACACATCAACTGTGTTGGCGTCAAGGCGGATTTCGAAAAAGCCTTTGATAAAGTGAACTGGGGTTTTCTTAAACATATTTTGTGTTGTCTTGGCGCGAACCAAAAATGGTGTGGGTGGATTGATCAGTGTATCTCCAATGGTAAGGTCGCCATTCTTGTCAATGGAATCCCCACCAAATGGTTTAAACTGAAGAGGGGTCTTCGCCAAGGAAATCCTTTGTAACCATTCCTGTACCTATTGGTGGCAGAAGGTTTGGCTAGGATAGCCAACAGAGCTGTCCAAAACAACCTAATTACAGGCGTTGGCCCCACAGAGGAGGCGAAAACTTCTCTCATCCAATTTGCGGACGACACCATTTTCTTTTGCGAGGCAAAAGTTAGGCAAATACGCAATCTCCGTTTTATGTGGCAGATTTTTGAGTGGGCTTCTGGACTCAAGATCAATAGGAGCAAGTTGAAACTGTTCTACCTGGGCAACAGAAGCAACAAATGAGAGAGGTTTGCGGCTGTTTTAGATTGCAATCGGGGCTTGCTCCCGATCAAATATCTGGGGCTCCCGTTGAAGAAGGGCAATATTCGAAAGGAAGACTGATACCACATCATTACCAAGATAGAACAAAGAATTGCAGGATGGCAGGCAAAACTGCTCTCACAAGGTAGGAGGCTCACCCTAGTCAACACAGTGCTCTCGAATCTTCCCCTCTACTTCTTCTCCGTCTTCAGAGCTCCTGTTTGGGCTCTTCGACGAATCGACTCGCTTCTAAGAGCCTTCTTTTGGAAAGGAAGAAGCTTCGTGTCGGGGGGCAACTGCCTGGTTAGCTGGAAAACGGTTTGCAGAGACAGGAGGGACGGGGGATTAGGGGTCAAGAATTTGGAAAGCATGAGCACCGCTCTACTGGTGAAGTGGTGGTGGAGATACTTCTCAGCAGACGCGACCCCTTGGAGATCTCTTCTTAATGGACTCTACTACCTACGTAGAAGACCCCTGAACGAAGGGACCTCGTTCAAACCCTATTCTCAGTGGTGGAGGAGTGTGCTAGGCACGACGGAGCTTTTCAAATACGGCACAACCCATTCTGTGGGAGATGGCGAACTGACAGGCTTCTGGTCATATACTTGGATAGGGACTTCATCCCTATCGACCCAATTTCCAAGCATCTTCGATTTAGTACACAACAAAAACTTACGTGTGAAAGACTGTGTTGGACGGTACGGCTGGAAATGGAGGAAAATTCTGGCGGGTTTAGGGACTAGTCCCTTAGGCCTCGAGGATTTAATTCGAAGCTTGAAAGAGACCACCTCTAGCCTGTCCATTACAAACAACAAAGACGAATTCCACTGGCGTTGGACCAACTCTAGACTTTTCTCAGTCAAGTCTATGTACTGCTTTATACAAGATAGTGGGGAAGTAGACTCTCGCTTCGATAAACTCTGGAGCATTAAGATACCGCTTAAAGTGAAAATCATTATTTGGCTGGTACTTAGAAGGAAGGTTCTGACCAGGGACATCTTACTGAAAAGAACCTGGAGTGGGCCCAGTAGTTGTGTCATCTGCTTAGGACCAGAAAAAACAGCGGATCATCTTTTTGTATCCTGTACCTCCGCAAAAATACTGCTGGAGGTCTTACTGCCAAACAAATTGGAGGTCCACAGCTGTATAACCGTCGATAGGCTCTGGGAAGCGAGCTCTCTCAAGAAGGGTGCCTTGGGAAAAAGGGTTCTTACCACCATCGCGGCCACCTGGTGGAACATGGTTGGAAAGAAACGGAAGAACATTCGAAAACAAGAAACGTTGCCTCGGTGCTCTACTAGCTGAAATTAGGCTTTCCCGATCGGACTGAACCATGTTTTGTGCGTAGTTTTTTTTTTTTTTTTTTTTTTTTGGGCCCGGCTGCTCTTCTGCGGAAACCGACTGCTCCGTTGCTAAGTTCATTTGCGTTATGAATGAAGCGGCAGCATGCTGTCTTTATCTATAAAAAAAAAAAAAAAAAAAAAAAAAAATGATCGTCGATCCAAATGCTATGTCATGAGATAAAACGTGAAAACAAACAATTTTATTTACTTCTAGAAATATGCTTACTTTTGATTCTTAGTTACATTTTAGTTATGGTTAAAAAAAATAATTTGGGCCTAACAAAATTTAGGCGAAACCTACAACAAAAGGTTGAAATGTATAACAATATTTAGGCCCATGATCTGGAGTGGGCTAAAGCAGTAGTACTTTGTACAACAAAATGTTCCATCCATTTTTGTGAAAATAAAAATTAATATTAACATGCTCAAGACTAACTCATTTCTTATAAAACTATGGAATTTCTTTCTCATTCGCCGTTTTTCAATTGCTACATCGCAGAATACCAAGGGGACTACTCCACCCAAGCCTTCATGTTCTGCGACAAACCGACGGACGCCGAGCTAATCGTAGTGGCATTCCAGGGCACCGAGCCGTTCGACGCCATGCAATGGCGCACCGACATCGACTTCTCGTGGTACGAGATCCCGAACGTTGGCAGGGTCCATTTAGGCTTCATGAAGGCACTCGGCTTACAAGAAACCGGATGGCCAAAAGATATCCATACATCGGAGAAGCCACTTGCTTACTACACCCTTCGCGAGAAACTACGCAATGTTTTAGCGAAAAACAAAAACGCGAGGGTTATAATAACAGGACACAGCCTGGGAGGCGCGCTAGCTATACTGTTTCCTACTGTGTTGGCCCTACATGAAGAACATAACATGTTGGATAAGTTGGAGGGAGTGTATACATTTGGGCAACCTAGGGTTGGAGATAAGAGGCTTGGAGAGTTTGTGGAGGGGTTCTTGGATAAACCAAAGAGGAGGTACTTCAGGTTTGTTTACTGCAATGATTTAGTACCTAGAGTGCCCTTTGATGACCCTACTCTCTTATTCAAGCACTTTGGCAAGTGCCTTTACTACAACAGCATCTACAGAGGAAAGGTGTGAGTCTCTCCCTCACATTCATAATTTTTGCAGTAATACAGTTGACATGATATTTACAATCAAATAATATTAAAAATAGTATTATTAAGTAGTATTATGACGTGCATACATGCATTTTTCTGTTCCGCCTCACTACAACAAAATTAGGTTACAGTAACACATGTTTGTGACACTTTTATATAAGTGCTCTATCTATATTGCATTTATATCCAAAATTAAGTTATAGGGATATATTTTTGGACATATTATAAAAATGTGTCGCTATACACCCTAATGAAGTCACATATAGCAATACTAATATAAGTGTTGGTATTTTTGCCAGCGATATTTTTTTTAGATTTTAAAAATACCTAAAAATATCGCTATAATATAATTTTATTGTAGTACGTAGTTACGTAACAATAATTATTGTACTATTGAGTTTTTCTTTTATAATAATAAATATAATTATTAATTTATTTATATTGTCCATGAATAGGTATTGAATGAGGAGCCCAATAAGAATTATTTCTCTCTGTGGGCTTTGATCCCGAAATACATGAACGCATGGTGGGAGCTCATCCGCAGCTTCTTGATCGGATACGTGGAGGGCTCTGATTACGCCGAAGGGCGGCTGCTGCGATTCGCGAGGACCGTTGGATTGGTGATCCCCGGTTTGCCCCCTCACTCCCCACAAGATTACGTCAACTCCACCCGCCTGGGCAATCCACTCCTGCAAGATGATCAATCCTAAAAACTAATTTGAGTGTGACATTTATTCAGTAAAATTATGCATAATTTATTTAAATTATGAATTATTTTGAACCGATAATTTAATTTTGTATTAAATTTAATTTTACTGGTCAATCTTTTAATTTATTTGATTATCTTATTTATATTTACAGACAATTCTCGCAACCATAATAATTTTTTTAAAAATAAATAATTAGTTTAAATTTTAAATTGATCAAAATATCATCGACACATTAAAATTAAATAAATTAAAAAATTGATTATTTAATATCCGACGTCAACTGATCAAGAAATAATAAAGAAGGTGCACTAGTGATATAATTGAATAAGTTTTCTTGACGCTAAAAATTAATTTTGAAAATAAAATTTAATTATAATTACAACATTCAATTTGTAAAGCTCAAATGCTAGAAAATTAATGTTTATACTATAAGGCTGAAGCTTAACTACAGGCGTGTTATTATAAAATTTTTTAAGTTTAGATGGAAAGTATTAAATTGTGATCTAATATATTAATATATGAAAGTAATTAATTAATATAAAAGCACATAACTTTCCTAAAATGTTTAATTTCAAATTGCAGTAAAATATAGTCCAATAATAATTAAGTTTGTATTGCTTGTTTCCACACTCTTGTAACGAACATTCCTCAGAAAATAAAAAAAAAAAAGGATATATATATATATATATATATATATATATATATATATATATATATATATATATATATATATAGTTAGACTGGTATATTATCGATAGCAAATGAGCTCTATTGTCACTTATTTATTTTCTACGAGTGAGCTTCAAAAATAACGATCGGTAATGTTAAATATAATTTAAATTATTTAAACTATTTAAAAATTAATTTTTTTTATTTTTTAATATTTTTTTTTTATATCCATCAAGTGGACATAAAAATGAACGCTGAAAATCATATTCGAAGTTTTGTAATTAAGATCGAGAGTATATATCTTATTTTAAATATTTAAAAAAATTTGATAATCAAAATTTAATTAATTTAAATTTTTTTATACAATTAAACGAAAAAAATTATATCTATTATTGAAATTATAAATTTTATAATATTTTGATTATTAAGTCATTAATGTTGAAAAAAAATAAAATTTAATTTTTATATACTTTCAGTGATCTACATCATATTCAACAATGACGATCGTTGATTTGAAAGTTTCACCATCAAAAATAAATGAATGACAATAAATCCCGTTTACTACTAATAGACTCATATATATATATATATATATATATATATATATATATATATATATATATATATATATTTATTTATTTATTTATTTATTTATTTATTTATTTATATCTTAATTGACTCTTTGGATATGTTTATTTTACAAAAAAACAAAATGAGTGAAGTTATTTCTTATCTTAATTAAATAGATATATTTTGGTTGTTTAATTTGCCACAAATTAAATTTAATTTTTAAAAATATTGTTATTGACTTTTTCATGAATAGTACCGAAGTCAATAACTAAAAAAAATAAATAAAAATAATTAACTGTTATAATTTTTTCATTGCCAGTGCAAAAATTTTCGACAAAATAAATTAAAAAGAATAATATAATTAAAGTTCCAATGCCATATATAGTTTTTTCTAATCGAAAAAACAGTAAGAAAAAATAGATTTCTATCTAAATTTTAATTAAACTAAAAATTATTTTTAATATAAAAATTAGTTTTGAAACATTAAACGTAGACGTAATTTTATCACGTGACAGCTAAAAATATTATTTTTATACTAAAAAAGTTGTAAAATTTTAAAAATACATATAATCTTCTCTCTTCCAATAATTTAAAATCACAATTAGGATCCTTATCTATTCTCCGGTAACACATAAAATTATAATTTTATAATATAAAACCACAAAAATAAAAATATATTATAATATAAAATAAATAATTTTTTTGACCATCACGTGACCAATGTAAAGTGCAAGGGGCATCGAAAGATAATGCGAGGGAGTCATTTTGAAATAACTTAAAAATGAGTGGCCCCTTTCATGCCAATTGGCCCAATTTCAAAAATAATGTACGTTACACTCATTAATTGGAACCAATAATACCACTTTCTTTTACTTTTAATAGTGGGACCCAGTTGATTATAGATGTACTAAATATCCCTGTGCTATTGAATTATTGCTGTGATCCATTCTGCCAAATTTTACGAAAGCACTGCCACCTATCTATACAATTCAAAAATGTGATACACAACTTTTGGAATATTAAATATATATAAATAAATATTATTCTATAGTAATTGAATTTTTTTGAATTATAATATTATTTTATATAATTTTATATGGTACGTATCAGAATAAGAGGTTATGAGTTCGAATTTTGTCAGAATATCGTTATTTAAAAAGTCTCGAATTCAGACATAAGAATAATTATATATTTTTCGTAAAAAATATTTTTTATATATCTGATTTCGGATGTACATTTTATATTTCATTTATTCTGGGATGGAGTGAATTTTATTAGTCACTTCGAAATGACTAGTAAAAAAGTTTCCACTCCATAATGGATAGATGTATATAGTACATCTGAAATCGAATATACATATAGTATTGCTCATTTTTTATTCAATACTCTCCCCCCACGGCCTCCGCCAGGCTCATAAAGTTATTTTTTTTTATTATTAAATTAAGTTCACGTGTTGAATCTATTAAAAAGTCAAGTTCAGACGTGACGAAAAATAATAAATATAAAATATATAATCGTTACGTCTGACTCGAAGTTTGTTAATATGCTAAAAATATTGATTTAATTAAATAAAAAAAAAGTCTATTAAAATTTTTTCTATTCAAATGTCTATTTTATTTAATTAAATTTATGTTAAGTACACATTTTAGATCTATTAAAAGATTTCGAGTCCAAACAAGAGAAACAGTAGATTCAAATTCAGAATCTTTTATTTTGATACCATATAAAATTATATGAAAAAACTTAAGCTATTTAATACATTTTATACTTATTCCATCAAAAAATTATTAATTTTTTAATTAATACATCAATTTATTTTATTTTTATTAAATATTATTCAAATTTTTATGAATTGTAAAATAATACACCGTTGTACAAGTAGAATTTTCTCTTTGTAGATTTTATTGCACTACTGGTTTCCTCCTTTAATTTTTTTTATTTCCTCACCAATTATTTATTTTTTATAAATAAAATTTTAATTTTTAAAATGTTTCTAATATTTTTTAAATTCTTATTTTGGTTTCCAATTCTTCTTCTCTTTTAGAAATTATGGAGGGATTATTCCGTCAAAATTAACAAAAATTAAGATGGTTGAAATCTAAGTAAAATAAAATATAAAGATTAGAAGCCCAGAAGCAGGAAAAAAAAAAAAAAAAAAAAAAAAAAAAAAAAAAAAAAAAAGTTAGGGACCAAAATGAAAGTTGGATAAAGATTAGGGACTGGTGAGGCAATTAACACTTTTTTTTTTTAAAAAAAATACTAACGGTCTAAAAAAAAAAAAAAAAAAAGTACATTTTACATTATATTCAATCACTCGGGGGTCTGATCATTTTGAAATGTCCTCGTTTCTAATTTAATTAATAAGACAAAAAATAAAAAAAATAAAAAATAAAAAAACAACTCCGCGCGCCACTTGTGTCATTCAAACTCTATTCCCATCTCTCTCTCCAATTAGGGTTAGGGTTAGGGTTTAGGGGATGGAAAAGACGAGGGGGCAAGGACGAGGGTTCTTTTTCTTTTGCCTCTACAATTATTGATCCTATGATTTCGTTCGGTGGTTTTTTTTTTTTTTTTTTTTTTTTTTTTTCCCTCTAATTTCTTTATAGAGACGTGATTGTAGCTGATTCATTTATATAATAATGAACCCAAAAAAAAAAAGTAAGAGCTTGCGAAAAGTCAATAAATCTGACTTTAATTAAAAAAAAAAAGAAGCATCCTATGTGAATAAACTATATCTTCAATATATATATTTTTTTAAAAAAATGGAAACAAGAGACATAAATAAGCAAAAAGAGAGTGAAAGTATTAAAGGGAAATTTTTCTTTTTTTTCTAAGTATATTTCATGAGTTTCCTGCAACTTTTTGAGACAATTTGGTACAATCTTTTTTGTTTTTTTGGCATATCAAATAGTGGCCATGGTCCAGATCCAGATCTATTGAAAAAGAGATCACCTGCACCTTTCCCTTTCACACAACCCCACCTTTCTCCTCCTCCTCCTCTGCTCAGTGTTGCCACCGCTATTGATGATAGTGTTCACCATTTTTTGCAGAGTTAATTATTAGAGAAAGAAGAAGCTCAAATCCCGCGGTGTTTCCCAGTTCCCGCTTTTTTTTTTTTGGAGTGAATTGGTGGATTGGGAAGGGATGGGCAAGAGCTCCGCCGCTTCGTCCTGCAGCAGATCGGGCCCTGGGACGCCCAACTACCTTCACAAGGGGTGGAGCTCCGAGCGCGGGAAGTACTGCGCCGGCACTGCAGTGCTGCTGCCCTTCGGTAATGGGAGGGCGCTGCCGTCGAAATGGGAGGATGCGGAGCGGTGGATACTAAGTCCGGTCTCCGCCGATATTGCCGGCAGGCTGTCCGCCCGGCCGCCCCATCACAGACGGCCCAAATCCAAGAGCGGGCCGCTCGGCCACCCCTCGGGGATTGGCGGCGCCCGCTCGTCGTCGGCCTCGCCGTTGGGTCCTTGCTTCGACAGTGTCCTGATGGAGAGTCTCGCCGCGACCTCTCCTTTCATGGCCGGGATCCTAATGCCGCAGCGCGGCCGCCGCGGCGGTAACTGCGGCGGCGGCGGAGGCGGAGGCAGAGGCAGGTCGTGTAATGCCGCTAGCGAGTCGCGTATAGCGCGATCGACAAGCGTGCACGGGTGGTTGGATATGTTGATCGAGTCGTCATCGTCGTTGCCTAGCTCTCAGGACACTGTACAAGGTTTCCGACTTGTATCACTCTCCTACTTCTGCTAGTTTGTGAAGATACAATTTTGTCGATCGAAATTGAACCATGTTATATTGTCCGAATATGAATATTTACGCGACAGCTATTTCGTTTCCTTTTTGTCGCGATGTTCTCGTTGTTTATTACTTCACAAGTCGCTTACTAGTCGGCAATAATGCATCCTCTGCGCGGTCGTTATCGCTCAAGTACTTTTAAGAATATAAGTTATCCGAAAAACAGTAGCTAGTTTGAACAATTTCTCATCTAATTTAGTAGTAATTTCGTTTCAGCGTGTTCATAAGATTGCAGTCGTAACTTTTTGACATGATTACTAAATGTTCATCGTGCTTATTTAGCAATTACAAACGTTTTTGTCCATTAGAATCGGACTTCATCTTTGTATGAACTGTTAAGGGTTCATTTTTGGTTGCTGCATCTGTAAAAGAGCATATTGTGATGTAGTTGATAATTGCACATTAACAGCTCACATTTTAATGCGTAATCCGTAAAATTATCTTCACGAGACAGTACTTTTCTGTCCATTTGGCTGACGATAATCTTTTGATTTCGCATGCAGACGAGGGAACTGAAAATTCAGTCGAAGTAGCCGCTGCGAATTCTCCTCTTACTTTGAAGAAGGATGTGGCAACACAAATGAGTTCCGAGGGAAGCGCCCCCTCTTCTCCCGGAGAGAATCCTTCGTTCTCTCAATCGCCATCAAACTACCGCATTGAAGAGCTGGGGAGCCGTTTCCCGAAGCTTGAGATCAAGGATGTGCAGGTAGATGATCGCGTGACTATAACTAGGTGGTCGAGGAAGCACTCAGTGGGAAACTCTGAGAACCGACCGACAAACATCATAGATTACTGGAGAAGACACGGTGCCGAGAGTAAGGGATCATCCTCAGAAGTAAATAAAACAGTGAAATGCAGATCAAAGTAAGTAAACATGTTACGAAATTCTAATGTATTTCCCTAAGGTTGTCTACGTAACAAACATCGTTTACATCAGTCGTGCTGTTTCTATGCGGATGCTGTTTCATCAGACCTTGTGTGTTGTCCAATAATCAGGCAATTTGCTCAAACACGACATCCGATTAATCGCTCATACATGACATCAAACTACCACATTCTAAGGGTGTGCTGCATGGGCTCCAATAGCTGACTAGAATGGCCTCCTTGTCTCAATACTAGTAAATGCTATATCACTTTTCATTGCTTGATTTTCGTAACGAAAATCAATAAGTGACCAATTCTCAATCAAATTTTCTTAGGTTTTGAGATTCTACCAGTTCTTGGGTACATGTTTTCTTTTAGTTGGAGCCCTATTTAACTTGAGTTTTTCTCCTTTTTAAGGCTTAAGAGAGAGGAGGCAAAGATCGCTGCATGGGAGAATCTGCAAAAAGAAAAAGCTGAAGCAGCAATCCTGAAATTAGAGGTTTGTCCCTGTATCTGCACAGCCTCTACCACGCTTACGCTACGCTTCGGATTTGAAACACGAACATTTATTAAAGGAATGTTGTATTCTCTCATTTAGATGAAGCTTGAAAAGGAAAGATCATCTTCGATGGAGAAAATTTTAAACAAGTTAAGGTCCGCTGAGAAAAGAGCCAAGGAAATGCGCAATGCTGTCTCTGCCAACCAGACTCAAGATGTTTCTCCAACTCCAAGAAAAGCGTCGTACTTCCGCCGAGATGGCCAAATTCATTCCTTCAGAAGTTGTTTCACCTGCCATGCCTTCTAGCATCATTTTATATTAGATATCTGTTTCCTGCCCGTAACTTCGGTACGTCTGACCTTCACTTTTAAAGTGCTTTGAGTTTTGGCATATTGTTGTTAGTTGGATTTCTTATGCATCATATCATCTGGAGATCTGAAAGAAAGATGGCCAGTGTAACTTTTAAACTAACATTGAGAAGTTTGTTCATAGTTGACCCATCACTCTCTGGTAGCTTTTTGATCTAAATCTCTATGTCCAAGATGGTAGTTTATCCGTAGAAGAATGACTACAAATAGAAGATGGTTATCATACGCATCTTGCCAAACTTGTCCAGTATGAGATCGGTAACTGAGACTGGATGATTGCGAGTGCAGTTAGGCCTTCTATGTCATGACAGTTGCTACAAGAAGTATGGATAAGGCTGACTTTCTAGATTGAACTTTTTAGCCCACATTCTGCCCCAACATTGCAAAAGCTTTTCATAACTCATCAGGGTGCCATCACAATGAGGCCCATCATTTTGCCCACCTCGCGCCAAAAGTAAAGTGATCAGGGTGAATTTCTTCACCAGATCATCTAACTCAATTACGATGCCAGATTCTGCGAAAGTAGGTAAATGAGATAATAAACTCTTAGCTACTGGAGGTATCAAAACAGGATTTTCAACCTCTCTGACATTTTGATGTCAGTGTCTTTGATCGATTGAAGAGATCAAAAATTTTAACTGAGTACTCAGCAAGTTAAGATTCCATCAAATTCTTACCTTTTTTCAAAATACAGATTATTCAGCACACCTGAGCTGAACTTCAAATAATTCTTAAGAATAAATTTTATGTAATTCTGGTATATATATATATATATATATGCATATGCTGGTTATTAACTACTAAGAATGTTGTTTCTTTTGCTTCTGTTTCAGCTGTAATGAATTGCTGCTATCATCTGCGGATGAGAAAGTAGAGACGGTCGAAAGCTCGAAAGAAATTTAACAATCTTAACACCTCTCCTCTATTATCTGACTATGAGTGTGTCAAGTAGGTAGAGCATATATATATATATGCATTTGTTCGCGCCAATTAAAGGTTTCCAATTGTATCATTTTGGCCTCTTATTTATTGCAAAAACTTATATGGAGAGCCTCTCCATCACACTGTACGTGCGAATCTTAAACCACAATAGACGGTTGATTAGACCATCTCTCCGTGGGGAGGCTCCCCATATAAATTTGGTTCTGATGGATGCAGTAGTACTCTGCTAGCTACTCCAAAATGTTAAAAAAAAAAAAAAAAAAAAAAAATGTACCCTGCTACTATTTATGTTTGGGAGTAGCCTCTCTGTTCGTGTAATTATAAGCAATGCTTTGTATTCATTTATATATCTAGAGTGGTACATGCTTCTTTGTTTTTCAGTAAAATTGTCAAAAAAATATTTTTTTTTGGTAGATTTATTATCATATGCACAACATATATGTGTTTTAACATATCCTAACTGCAATTCCAAACGGAGTCTTACGAGAATGAGATCGTGATTTTAGGCTCCGAGAAAAGTGCAGGAAAAGCTTATATATAGTAATTAATTTATGTCGACGTTACGTATCTTCGGGTCGGGTAAGTGAGAATATTTAAGTTATACATTTAAGTTTCCATTTGTTTTTTAAATGTTTTTCAACAAAATAAATAAAATTACGATATAGATGGAGTTAAAAGTGAGATACACTGAGGAGATTGAGCTTTTTTTTTTTTTTTTTTTTTAATGACAAAAAGGAAAGAATCTAATTGAGCACAAAAATATCAAAAGGAAATGACAAAAGTAAAAAAATTGAATTAATCAAAATAAAATAAAGTTAGAAAATTTTTCGGTTTCAAAATTTGAGGCATATCTAACAATTTTTAGCTTACCTCCTGCAATGTTGATGCATATATAAATCAAATTTATAAAATTTTTGAATTTAGTCAGAGAAAGAGACTAAATGAGCAAATTCGCAAAATTCTCTGAAGTGTCAATCTTATCATTCTCCGATAACCCCAACTTATCATAGAGCGAAATTGCTGGAGCGATCAAATTTTACGATCTTAAATTTCATCGATGTTTTAAAGATTCAAATGAACAATCCGACTCCGATTACAATTTGTTATGATAAAAGCAAAAAGATCCAATTCATTGAACGTAAAAAGACACCCAAAAAAAAAAAAAAAAAAAAAAAAAAATCAAAAAAGATAGAAGTTAAAATAAAAAACACAATATTTATATGGTTCAGCTAGCGACTTACATTAAAAAATAAAGACGGAGCAAAAATTTTTATTATAATTAAAGTGATATACAAAATATATCTTTTTCATAAAATCTTAGTTTCAAATATATACTCATACATCTTTTCACCTACCCCACTAAATTAATAAAATAATAAGCATATTTATAATAATAACTAAATTCTAATACAATTATGAAGACAAATGTACTAAATAAAAAATAATCTTAATAAAATTAGACATAAATTAAATTTAACTTAATAGAATAACTAAAATAGAATAGAACTAGAAAAATTTTCAATTGCAGAATTTGAGATATATCTAAGAGCCTTAATAGCAAAACTATGTTCATAACACTCTTATTATTTCCATCTACTATGATTCCTCGCGCATGGAATTTCTAAATCCAAAACCACAAAGGCCACAAAAAGAATTGAATAAAGGCCCAAACTGAAAAGGTGTCCTCTACGTACGTAGTAGTAGAGAACCCACACCACCCCATGCATGCATGCATAAATACTCCAACAGAGTCGTTACTCGTTCCAATCCTATATTAATTCTAACATATCGGATAATACAAAAATAAAATATTTAATATTTTTAAAAAATAAAAAAATATCAGATATAGTTTGGATATGAAAGGGACAGGGAGAATACGGTCAGATTTTTTTTCTGATATAAAATGATCGAAATTAATTTTTATTTTGAAAAATATGCATCCAAGCTCATTAAAAGTAAAAAAAAGAGTGAGAAAAATATAACACTCTCTTCAATTTGTCATTTTTTTTTAAAATTTTTTTATACTTGAATGGTTGAAAGTGATCTCTCTCGTTCTACCTACACACAGTATTAAGCTATAGTTTAGTCCTTTATCGCTTCTTTCTTATTTTTTTTTATCTAATTTATTAATCTAGAACTAATCAACAAAAGTCATAGAAAATAATTTTTTTCTTCTTCAATTAAATTGTTAACATATTTTCTTTTATTACTGTTTTATATAATAGTTAACAAAACGTGTGTGTGTATATATATATATATATTGAATGGCTAATTATCTAGTTTATGCGACTAAATATCTATTGTTATTATTTGACCAAGTTGGATAATAGTTGATTGATATTTTTTGAATTATTATTTTATAAAATTAATTTTTTTTTATCAACAGATGTAAAATAATTATACAAATTAATATAATTATTTCTTAATATAATTCAGATATTCTAATTATTCTCAATATATCATTCCATATAATCAACATAATATATTTAGTTTTAAAAATTTTCGTATCACCATTTCTATATCATATCCGAACCCTCGTATTCGTATGAGTGCAACATAAATTCCAACATCTTTTACATATTAGTATACACATGCATGCTATTGTCGAGTTGCACCTACATTTGTATTGCTCTATATAAACACACCATTCATTGCATTACTACCACACAATTTAATACAAAGATGAAGAGTAAACAACTC
>CM054935.1:24421823-24448453 GCA_029168755.2 Tillandsia fasciculata
TAGATTTTTGACAAATTGAAATATATCAAAAGAAAAAATTTAGGAGCTTTCAACATTTCATTTTCAGACTGATCAGATTCAAAAATCAATTTTCGTAAATATATACATACTCTGTATATGTACAATAAGAACCACTGCATATTACCATTAGGATACCACCGGTGCATGATTTGGCTCCCTCATACACATACTTGGACTACAGCCCCATGCATTTTCTTAGAAAAGTAAAAGGAAAAAGAAAATTATACAGATGCATGCAATTGCAAGAAATTTCGACTGAAAACTTTGAGCAATATCTTAAGTTCTTCTTTCCAGCAGAGGAGAAAACAAAAGACATACATACTTTTTCTGGTGCAACTTCACACCATATATATAGAACCAATACTAGATCTCTTCTTTCATTTACAACTTCTTCTTTGAGAAAATGCATGTATTCAAGCAAAATACAAAATATACATTGCTCCTTTTGTCCTATAAAACTATTAAAAAGATGATCCTCACACCTACACCGCAAAAATAAATCTTTCTATCAGATCATTCCTTTCAGATATGCTGTCTTCAATTGTTAGATATCGTTCCGAGCGAATTTTAAAGCATCTGGTGCGATAGAGAGCTGATAGAATTTATTTTTTCTTTATCGCTCCCAAGTACCATGCACGCAGTTCAGTTGCAGACTTTTCCGCCGCGCTGTTGCACTGCTGCTGCCGCCGCAGACACGCCCATCCACGGTGGCGCGCCGAACCCAATCTTCCTTGGTCGGCGCTCGTCGACGCCGCACGCGTCGCCTTCGTCGCACAACCCTCTCTTCCTCACCCCTCCCTTATTACTCTCCCCTACCTCAAAACCTTTCAAAAGCACCCCAAAGAGCTTGAGCTTCCCCTCCTTCACCTCTTCTTTCACTTCCGCCACCTCCTCTCTCCCCTTCATTGTCTCCTCCGCCGCGTTCTCCTGCATCAAGAGGTCCAAGTTGAGCCCCCTCACGTCCACGAACTTCGATAGGAACCCGAGTAGCTCGTCGCATTGCTGCTTCGCCTGCGCGAGCTCGGTGCTTAAGATCTGGTTGTGCTTCTTGAGCTGCTCATTCTCATGAGACAATTCGGCTAGGTTTTGGGTTAGCGGCGGAGGAGGAGAGGAGGTGGAGGAGGAGCTGGGGACATCGCCGGAGTTGGTGGCGGAGGAAGGAGGGAAAAGTAAAGCCGGAGGAGGCGGCAGCTGCGCGCTGCCGCCGGAGGTTCCGGGCTGCGGAGATTGAGGTGGCAGTGGGACCGCCTTGCGGCGGCGGATCTTTGAGAGGAGGCCTTGCTCTCCCCGCCGGAAGTTCTCGTTTGCGAACTCCCACCGGTGCGGCACCACCTTGCGGAAACCCTGCATGCATGAAAAGAGTTCATATTTTTACGTTAATCTGCAATATAGCAAAAAAAAAATTACATGAATAACTTGTTCAGACACTCAAACTACTATATCCAACAAACATAATAAAATGCATATATTCTAATCTAATATTAAATCTTACAAATCATTTACAGGTTTTGCCTATATATATATATATATATATATATATATATATATATATATATATATATATATATATATATATATCATGTGTCATATTAATTGGGTTCTTTGAATTCTTCAAATCTGAGACTTTAATTCCTTTCTCTCGGCATGCACCGGTCATTTATTCCCAACGAAATGTAGAAGTTGACTTTGATGCCAATTATCTCACAGGATAAATATCACCAGTTATGAAACAAATTATTATAAACTACGACTCTTGCCCCCATCAAGGAGCAGGTGCAGTGGGTCAAAACAGTGGAAATTGCGATAGGATAGGATTTTGCTGTTCAATCAAAGTCGCATCTTAATCGTAGAGTTTGACTCGTGACCAACTTGTGTGTTGCTGAGTCTCACAAAACAACAAAATTTCAAAAAGCTTTTTCCTGTTTTCCTACCTTAACTCTGTAACCAAATTAAGTTTTCTATTTCCCATGATCATCTCCCTCTCAGGTCCCTTCTTTGCTGTGGATTTAGTCTACAACGTGTCACATTTGTTGTTGTGATTTGTGACCAAGTAAAACACAACAGATGACTCTCACTATATAACCAAGAACATTCGTAGCAACTTGATTTTTTACTACTATATATTTTAAATTATCCAGTGAATTTTTTATTTTTTTATCTCTTTAAAGTATGAAAACTCAACAGGATTCATCTCATCGATCACAGTTCAAAATATTCATATCTATTATTTTAGTGCTTTTTTTGTTATAATTGAGATAATACATAGCATTCTGAAAAATCTATGGCAAAAACTCTAATTTAAATAAATAAATCCTAATAAATATATAAAAAGTGTAAATACTTTTGGCTTCTAGAAGAGTCCAAAACCATCGTAAACAAAAGTCATTTTCGGTGCAACAGCGACATTACAATTAAACAGTGGATGTGGCAGGTGTTGAACTAACTCCCGCAGAGAAAGGGATATATAAAAAAATATTAGCTTTAAATTAAATCACTTAGACTACAAGTCCAAGGACGATTCACATTTGATATTTAGTACTAAACTCGTCCATTTTTAGAGGAATGTTGTGACGTGCCAAGAACGTTAGTATTGCGTGTTAGCTTCGTGCGCTTTAAGTTTAATAATAATAATAATAATAATAATAATAATAAGGGGCTTATATTATCAGCTTTTTAAATATTATATATATATATATATATATATATATATATATATATATATATATATATATATATATATATAGAAAGAGATAGGTTTCAATAAATAATACTATTAACACTAATGGAGTTTCACTATTATAGTCTTGTTTTCGATTTTACAATATTAAATTAACTATCTACATAGTTAAATATGATCTAAGATTTATAAAATTTTTAAAAATAAATTTTAAATTTTTTCTACATCGTTTACTAAATAAATTATGTTAAAATGAACGTTAAAAATCGAACAATTTTTATAATTTGAGAATAGAACTTTTGAATTCAAAATAAAGAATGTTGATCTTAATTTAAATAGTTTAAAATATTTTATATCAAAATTTGAATAAATTTAAAATTTTCTATACCGTTAAACTACAAACGCGTCATAGTAGCTAGTGAAAATTAATAATTTTGAAATAATTTAATCATGAAGTAAATTATATCAAAAAAATAAAAAAAAAATTTATAAAAATTTTAAATATTTTAAATCAGCTTTAACGGTATGGACAGTTGATTTAAACACCTTAAAATTTAAAATGAAACTATAATATCGAAACTCCTGTACTATATATATATAGTGTCTGACTACTATATTATCGATAGCACCAAGCATTTGGTGCTATCAAGTTTTCTACCTTTAGATCAATCCATTTGATTATTTTCACCTGTTAGATTTTACTATTTTTCCAACCATCCATTAAATTCAAGGGGCCGACTATTATCTCAACCACACATCTTTTAATTTAACGGTTAAAAACTTAATAGCATCAATGACTTTGTGCTATTAATATAACATTCCAACCTAACTCTATATTATGGAGTCTGGCTACTACGCTATCGATAGCACCAAGCATTTGGTGCTATTAAGTTTTTTTATCTTTAGATAAATTTTTTTGATTATTTTCACTTGTTAGATTTTACTATTTTTCCAATCACAAACTTAAATAATAATACCAATAATAACAATAATAATAATAATAATAATAATGAATAATTTGCTTTCACTTTATTTGATGGGGTTTGATTTATTTATTCATAAATTATAAGTACATAATGACAAATAGGGAAGCTATGATTATCAAGCTAATAAAAGATTTAAATAGGACAAAATAAGAGGACCTTTTAAACTGGGTTATTGACCAATATAATGAAGGGGAAATGATTATATATACTACTTTTCATTATTACCTCAATTGTGAAAAAATATTTTGAGAGAGTAAAAAATATAAAAAAAAGGATAGCAATAAAATTGGATATATATATATATATATATATATATATATATATATATATATATATATATAGTTGTGCTGGAATGCTATTGATAGCACCAATCCAATTTTGCCACCCATTTTGTAGCCCTTAGATCGCATTGAGATTCGTGCAAGTCCTTTAATTAAAAAGAAAATCCTTTTATTTTTTACTTTTTCTTTTTACTTTTTCTTTTTTCTTTTTTTCATTAAAGAGCCTACACGAATCTCAATGCGATCTAAGAGCTACAAAATGAGTGGCAAAATTAGGTTGGTGCTATCAATAGCATTCCAGCTCAACTCTATATATATATGGCACCAAGACATAGAAAAAAAAAAAAAAAAAAAAAAAAAATCCTTAAATATTACTATCCAACAAAACCAATATAAAAAACTAATTAAAATAGTAGAAGGGTGATGTGTCAAATTGATAAAGAATCTATTAGTGGGTGGTGTTACAACATCACTAACAGTTGATACTGTGACAACCTAAAAAGATGGTAATAATATCCAACTTTTGTGCTTAAAAACATATCCCAAACACTAATAACAGTAGATCCTTATATCTATTTACATATAAAATTATATTAGAATATTATTAATAGCATCAAAATGATTGATGTTATTAAATTTTTAATATTTAAATAAAAAATGTGCAATAAAGCTGGTAGTGGTTTTTTAAGATTTAATGAGTGATCGATATAATAGTATGATCAAAAAAAAAAAATTAACTACGCTTAATGGTATTGACAGCATTGTATATATATATCAATAGCACTAAATATTTGGTACCAAATATTTTGTGCTATCAAATTTTCTATTCTTGGATCAACTCCTTTGATCATTTTTATTCGTTAGATTTTACTATTTTCTCAACTACCTATCAAACCCAAGGGGCTCAGTATCATCTTCATCACACATTTTTTAATCTAAGAGTTAAAAATTTAGTAGTACTAATAACTTGATGCTTTTAATAATATTTCAACCTAGTTCTCTTTCTCTCTCTCTACATATATATATAATTTAGTTTTTATATTTTTAAAAATATTAATTTATTAGTGCTCGTAGGTTTTAACTCTTGAATGAAAAAACATGTGATTAGGATGATAGTGGATTCTTTAGAATTAATGGGTGGTTGGTGAAATAGCATGATCTAAGAAAATAAAATTAGTCAAAAAAATAAATTTGATGGTAAAAAAATTTATAAGCACTAATTATTTGATTCTTTTTTACAAACAGTGTCGGAATTCTATATATAAAAGTAAATTATACTGCATAAAAATCTGGAATTTCAGTCTTGTTCTCCAAACACGCTTTGGTTATTAATGAGAACAACAGTTTTAGTTTTTCTGAAATAAATTAATGTAAGGCTGAAACTATTATTTCACGCAATTTTTTTTAGAATAAATTTATTTTAATTGAGAACAAATTTAATTAAAATAAATATAATTTTAATTATTATATTAATTTTTTAATTAATTTAAATATTTTGACTAATTTAATTATTTAATTAACTAATTATATAACTATTAAATAAATAATTTATTTATTTATTAATAATATTTATTATTATTAATTATTTTATAAATTAATATTTAAAATTATATAAAATAATTAATTAAATTAAATTAAATTAAATTATTATTTAATTAATATTTTTATATTAACTAATTAAATAAAATATAATTATTTTAAAATTATAATTATTTTCATTATTACTATTTAAATTTAACTATTCAAATATATATATATTTTTTTATTTTAAAAATAACCGTAAAATTAATTTTATTTCAATTTATTTCTAAATATATCTATTTCTGAATTAGGAACCAAATGCAGCCTAGAATCCAGACAAGCTGGAAATTTTTTTTTCGTAAATTAACTATAGAAAAGTTTTGCAAATTTTTTCAAAAAATAAAAATTTAAATTTAAATCTTAAAATTTAAAATTTAATATTAAAAATTGCAAGCAAAGCTAGTTAAAATGATTTTGAACAGGAAAGTAGAGAAAAGGGGAAGAGAAATTGAAACTGACGTAGGTGTTGAGCTGGCGGACGAAGGAGGAGAAGTTGTTGTGCTTGAAGTGGAGGGGGAGGAGGTCACGGGCGAACTCGACGGGCTTCCAGACGACGAACGACCGCCCCTTCACCCCCCACGATATCACGTCGTCCGTCTCCGCCGCCTCCACCATCTCGTGCGTCTTCATCAGGAACGGCGCCGGCCCTCCTCCTCCTCCTCCTCCCGATCCTGATCCTGATACTCCCTTTCCCTTCTGCTGCTGCTGCTGCTGCTGAATCTGAAGCTGCGTCATATTATTATTCACTAACAAATTTATATATATATATATATATTTTTTTTTGTAATAATTTTTAGAAAGAATAATAAGATCTGCGCGAGAAGAGCAGCAGAGCAGTAAGAAATTCCCAGCCCCAGCAGTAAAAGCCACTAATCACAACGCAGTTATCATCTGCGACTCTCTTTTTTTCCATGTTACAAATCCCCAAACTTAATCGAGGAGAAAAATCAGAGCCATGAAAATGAAAAATGAAAATGAAAATAAAAGAAAAAGGGAAAAAATAAAATACCAGGGAATCGATGGACTACTGCGCGGTTTAAATGGAGGGGGGGGGCGAGATTGTGAGGTGAGAAGACGATTTTAGCCTTGGGTCGTTTCCGGATTTGGGGCTGAAGTACTGGGGTGGATTGGTCATTTGACGAAATAAGAAGCTTCCTCAGCGGCCCAGCGCCATCGGGCCGTTGGTTTGGGACACGTGGCGTGCATATGACGGCTGCGGCGGTCCTAGCACTTTTCGTGGCAGCGGTGGTCGCGTCACCGTACCTGGGCCGTTTCCGGAGGTGGAACTTTTTGAAAAAAAGGAGAAGGTAAAAGGCAAAGTTGTAAAAAAAATTGAAAAAAAAAAGAAAAAGATTTTAAAAAAAAAAAAAAATGGGGGGAATGTGGCATTGCACCTACCGCGAGGACTACGGACATTGGCCTCGGTCTATACACCGGGCTCACCTAACAATTTATATTTTCAGATAAAATTAAAAATTTTCAAATTTTATTTTCAAATATTTAAAATGTATGTTTTCCGAATTATTTTTATCTAACCAATAGTAGGAATTTTAATATTTTATAACCATTTGATGAAAATTTAAAATTATTAAAAAATATTATATTATTCAATAAAGTATAATCTTATGAGTAAAATCTTTTGTACTCATAAGTTTTAATTCTTTGGATGAAAAAATGTACGGTTAGGATTATAGTAGTCCCTAGAATTTATATTATTTCTCCAACAGCCTAGTAAATCCTAGGAGGACCACTATCATCCTAACCGTACATTCTTTCATCCAATGGTGAAAAAGTTATGAGTATAAAAAGGTTTATATTCATAAGAGTTTAGTAGCCCTATGCTATATATATATATATATATATATATATATATATATATATATATATATATATATATATATATATATATATATATATAGTAGAGTTTATATACTCTAAAAAATATAAATTTAAATATGCTTGTGAATTTTTTACCATTCGATTTGCATTGAGATTTGTGTTTTTATTATGTCAACTAAAGAAAGAGAAAAAAAAAAATAAATAGTACAAATCTCAATACAAATACAAATATATTTGGACTCATATTTTTTTAAAATATATAAGCTCTACTTTATATATATATATATATATATATATATATATATATATATATATATATATATATATATATATATCATAAATAAAAGTACGACTAAATTATACACTAGCGGTGTATGTCTTTCATTGAAAGTAGAGAGAAGTGAAGTGATCTTCCACCATAAATTTTTAATTTTATTGTTTGATTGGCCACAATTTTATATTCGATCAAAATTCAAACTCCTTAATATTAGTGATAAAAAAATTTAACTTTTAGGTCATTTAAAATCATGCCAAATAAATAATAAAATTAAAGAAAATTAATTCAAAAGCTATAGAAACAGTCAGCAAAAAAAAAAAAAAAAAAAAAAAAAAAAAAAAATTTACAACAACTTTTGTTTATTTAAAAATTTATTTAAATATAAATTTTATTTTCGATGAAACAAACAGAATCATTTTTTGATACGATCATTTCTCCCCAGAACTAAATTGAGGAAAGAGTGGGGTTTAACTTGCAAAATATTTTATTTTTGCATTCCTACCGATATATTTGACTTGCCACGCACCCATTACTGGATTAGGTTTGTTACTTATGCCGACTTTTGCCCCAACTCTTACACCATCATTAATCTCTCGTAAATTTGCTTCGAGACCCTCTCAACTATTTTTTTTTATAATTAAGTCCCTTTTAATTTTTTATTTTATTAATACATTAATTTTATCATTCATTTTTTATTTTAAATGAGTTAGCAATTTTTTTTTTGTTTAAGATTTTATATTTGATAAATTTTATTAAATTAAATAATTTATTAATTATTAAATATTAATAAATTTAGTTTTATTTACTATATAAAAAAAAAAAAAAAAGAGTCTAGCAGTAATTTCAAAACAGGTTATATTTGAGGGTTCTCTAAATATTTGTATTTAAATTTCTCATTCAAAAATAAATGTATAATATACATTCCATTCATACATAATAGAAATTTATTTATCAGACATTTCGAAATAATCGATAAAATTCATTCCATTCTGAATAAATAAAATATACATCGTACATTTTATTTGGAATATATAAGTTGTATTTTTCATTTCTCTCTTATTTTTTATCTTTAATTCCAGGAAAAAAAATATTAATATGTAAAAAAAAAAAGGAAAAAAAAACTTGTGTAACGCCTGTGTGCAATGGTCCCATTAGAATGACACGTGGTGCCCACGCTTGCGGGGCCCACGTGTCAGTGTTTGTAAGAGTGGTATGTGGCAGTTACAGTGAAGAGATTGGAGGATTTTCCTTTATTTTGTTACCGAGAAGTTTCCAAATTGGTGGTCTCCCCTTCAATAAATATAATTTGACTTTAATTTGTTTCTTCTTAAACATTTCTCTATTTAATAACTATGGACTATTTTAATTTGTTTATTCAACCTCTCAAATTTTTAATTTTATTATTCAATATTTCAATTTATTTGATTTGAGTCACTTTAAAATTTGAATGTATTATTTATATTTGCAGCTTTAATTAGTATACTTCATATAATTTTCGTAATTATAAATTTATTAAAATAAATAATTAACTTAAATTTTAAAATTAAAGTGCAGATGACTAATTCAAATCAAATAAACTAAAAAATTAGATGGTAAAAATCAAATTTTGAAAATTTATGTAGAAAATTCAAAATAATCTACTATTCAGATAAATTTTAAATGTTTTTATCAAAAAATAACCATGATATGACGAACTTTTCCGAATTTTAGTTTGATTAGAACAAGGATTGGTAGGAACAGCCCGCAACATGATGTAAATAATGCGAATAGCAATGTCACATAAACGATGTGCCCAACTTTTTTGAATTTTAGTATGACTAGATCAAAAATTGATATATATGAATAGTGCTAGCCCGCAACATTAGACTGTCTAGTATATTATTCATCACGAAAATAATGCAAATAGCAAAGCCACATATATGATAAATGGAATGACTTCACATTAAATACCGACGCTACACCATAGATGCACATAGTTAAGAAAGTTTGTGCACAAATTGTAGTGTCTAGCACCTCGTAAGTTCCTGTGGTATCTCTTCGAATAGACATCTGGTCTCAAAGTACATTAAATATCGACGCTACACCATAGATATTGTAGAAAGTTAAGAAAGTTTGTGCACAAATTGTAATGTCCAGCACCTCTTAAGTTTCCGTGGTATTTCTTCGAATAGGCATCTGGTCTCAAAGTTAATAGATAGAAATCGTAATTATACTATAGAGAAAGGGTAAAGAAATACGCAGAGCAATCACAAGGTATGGACAAAAGGGAGTGATAATTATAGGATAGGAATGATTATCCTACTGATCGAGTTGGGCTAGTTTTTCCAGTTGCTCTACCTCTCCTATGCTTCTTACTGGTCTGGTCTGTCCATTTGGACAATCATATCGACTAGTGACCTGCTGGTTCATGAGCTAACGTTTTCGTTAATGTTTTGGTAGATGAAAAGGCAATGAGATTTGCGTATATTCTGGAGTGTAGAGTTGGCAGCCTCCCAACTAAATACTTAGGTCTATCTCTTTCTAACAAACCCTTGAAAAAGAACGACTAGAGAAGGATAATCGAGAAAGTACAAAAAAAATTGGCGGCTACTGGGCTAAACTCCTCTCAAGAGGCGGTAGATTAATATTAGTGAATTTTGTTCTAACTAATCTACCCTTATACATTCTCTCTATATATATTCAAGGCGCCCAAACGGGTTATAAATAGTATTGAGTCATTACGAAGAGACTTCTTCCGGAATTGAGGAACAGACTCTACAGATAGGGTATGTCTAGTGGCATGGAAGAAGGTATTAGATGAACCAAACTCATCTAACTAAATGGTACTAAGCAAGTTCCACATGGCACCAGAGTTACATGTGTAGCAAGATCATGAGAGCCTTATACTATCATAGAAGAAGACCACTCAACAAATTCATAGTAGTGGAAGAGTGTAATCAGTTACAATGATATCTTCAAATGTGGAGTGTCATACAAGTTAAAGACTAGGAGAATTATTTACTTTTGGACGGGACAGATGGTGTGAAAAAATTACTCTGAAGTCGTTGTTCCTCGACGTGTATGATAGAGTAGCAAAAATGAAAATTAGTGAGTGCTTGGCGAGTAAAGAATAAAAATAAGGAAAAATCTTGAGAGGAATTACAACAAGTGAACGCGAGCATAGCCCTAGTATTCTAATACTAACGAAAAGAATTTCTAATTTCAAGGTAGAATAGAGATCGGATATAGTGTTTTGGTGGTGGAGTACTTACGGAAGATTAAATGTGAAATCGACATATTCAGTGCTCAACTATTGGGGTACAAGAGATGCTCGAATAAGTAAGATTTGGAGATTCGAAATACTTTTGAAAGTGCAAGTTTTTACTTGGCTTGTACTTAAGAAGAGGCCACTTATAGCGGACAATCTTCTTAAGAGAGGATGGATGGAAACACAACAAGCGTGCTTTGCGGAATTGAAGCAGAAAAAGTGACCATTTATTCACGCGATGTGTCTTCAGCAGGTTTTTGATTATGATGGCTTTAGAGGGGTTCAATCTAGGGACTCGGGAGATAATGTGGGATTGGTCTAGGACGAGTGGATAACAAGGAAAGGAATACAATTTGCTCAAACTAGACTGACAAGACTGATAGCTAGCTGGTGGGTCATTGGGACTGTAAAGAATAGTGTTATTTTTAGAAAGGCTGACCCATGCTAGCGGTCAATAAGATCAGACAATTGGCAATCCAGTGGGAGGAACTTTCTCGGCTAAGCGGCACTAAACTATACCCTAATTTGACGCTGACCGTATAGATCAGTGGGTATGTATGTCTGTGTATGTATTTTTTCTACTTTTAGACAAAAGTCGATTACCTCACTCTTGTAGTTTAATTCATCTTTTTAATGAAAGAAGTGAGTAGAACGCTACCTTTTCTTTCAAAAAATAAAAAATAAAAAAAAAATTATAGTGTGTGCTAATTATTTTTTGTCTCTTAAACTTCATGTTAGCATTTTTTTTTTTTTAATTGAATCTTTAAGATGACTCCATAGTGGTATTATTAGACTTATTTGATCTTTAAATAAGTACCAATTACTAAGAAAAACTACCAAATGTATGTTTATTGGTTAGTTCAAAAAAAATAAGTACTAACTATTGCTTAAGTTCAAATTAGTACAACATTTTCAAAACTATCAGAATTATTTTGGTAAAATAATACTTTTGCATTAAATAATTTATGTTTTTAAAATTATTGTTAGACTTTGAGAGAGTAGCTTCTGCCCCACTTGTAACCCAACTGACATTTTATGTCAAATAAGACCTACCTAAGTTACATCCTAGATCACAATTTGATCCTCCAAATTGTACTAAATTATTTAAAAAGAATCCTCATTAATTAAATATATATTATCTACTATAGTTCACATTAATTAATAATTTTAAAACTATTCGAACCTATTAAATTGGGGTTGGTTAAAAGTGGAATGTCTTGAGCCTCTAATTAATTATTTTCAAACTCTTTGAAAATCTAGCTAAGGGACCTTCCACTTTGGTAAAAAATGCATGGAGACCCCTCAATTATAGGCCATTTAGAAAACAACCCATCCACTTTGGGGGAAGAAATAAAAGTGCATTCATATTAGAATATTGAACATTTATCCCTATAATCTTTCTAAATTTTCAAATTTATTATTCTCACTTTACAGGGAGGTCAAAATTTGTACCAAATTTAAAAACTTTAATTATTTTTTACTAAATAAAACTTGACCAAGAGGATTGAGGGGATATGGGTGCAATTTTAACGTTCCAATTTTCCAAATGAAACCTCCCCATCCATGCCTAATTAAATACTCATTTTCATGTGATTCAATTTTGCAGGTCCACATTTTCTTTTATCCTTTTGGGAAAAAAAAATATAGTCCCAAATTTCAATTCCTTTATAAAACATGATTTCTCATGTATCTCACAAATTCAAAATGTCACATATGTGTGAGAAATTCAACGGTCAATTTGTTTTTTGTTTTGTCATTTTGTGAGAATTTTATTGTTTTCTATTGACTAAATTTAACATTGCATTTATTTATAGAGCATGAAAATACAAGCCAGGTACATTCACGTACCGTACCTATGATTGGACCAATTCCACCATTAATTGTAGGAAAATACTATGTACATAAATAGGGGAACCAGTTTTAAATTATACATTAAAATTTTATTCGTCACATGATCTGAAGTATGAATATCTATTAAATATGAGGTCTTAAAAACTATTAAAATAAATATTTTAAAAAAAATTATGTAACCCCAAATAAGGTGTAATCTTACAAAAAATTTCGTAAAAATTATTAATATT
Organism: Tillandsia fasciculata; assembly: GCA_029168755.2. NCBI lineage: Eukaryota > Viridiplantae > Streptophyta > Magnoliopsida > Poales > Bromeliaceae > Tillandsia > Tillandsia fasciculata. The sequence goes on from CM054935.1 coordinate 24,434,814, forward strand.
TTCAAATACCACTCAGAAATTATGAAAACTATTTATATTACTAATATTACATCCAAAATATGACTAATTACCTGTTTTACTTTCTTTGTGGACTACTATCGATCATCCCCACATAGATTCATAAAAAAAATAAATTAAACTTTGTCAATTGAAATAAGGACTAAGCTAAACGGGTGACGATATAAGTTAAGCTAAAAGAAAATTAAGTTATTTTATATTCTAACTTCAATAATATTTTAAGCTAAGTGACAAATATATATATATATATATATATATATATATATATATATATATATATATATATATATATATATATATATATATATATATACAACATTAATAAAAGTTAATTTTATACAGCTCTCTGTAAATATATCGAATTGTAGATATATCCAAACAAAGTTCAAAGTTTAATTTTTTATATTTATTTATTCAAAAATTTTAAGTTATTTATATATATTTTTTGATTTGTTAATATTAACTCACTATTTATTTTTTTAATAGAATATAAATAAAATATCAATTTTATCATTTCAAATATATCCTTCAAAATGCTCAACAATTAAATATGTAAAAAAGTGTGAAAAAATAAAAATATAAATTTATCTTACTAACTAATTATATATATATATATATATATATATATATATATATATATATATATATAAAGTTAAACTATGTAGAACTATTAGGTGTATTTACAAAAAAAATTATATAAAAATAAATATTAATAATAATAAATTTTTAAAAAAATATTTATAATATTTTCTAAAATGTTGAATAGTGCGGTGGTGGTACGGGAATAAAGCAGCTCATAAGTTTCTTCCATTCCACAGTTGAATATAATAAATGACTCATAGAACTAAAAATTCAAAAGAGTTTAAAAAAATAATAAAAATAATAATAATAATAATAATCCTAGTTGAGCTCAATTGCATGTCCTTTCAAGAGACTTTTGTCCTCCTAATCACAGGTCAAAGTTTCGGAACCTTTCGGCCAATTACATCACAAGTAGGAGACTTCTGGGAACATGATAAATTGATTTTCCAATGCATATTAAGTCAAAAGTGAAGAAACAAAGCATGTACATAGTAGACACAACCAGTTCCCCTGAAAAGGAGAAGATATATATATATATATATATATTAATTAATAAGAAACTAACCAAGAAAATTTCTCAGGAAGGCTTAGGTGTATGTTTGAACTTTCTAGTCCTTTGGTAAGGAATCTTCTAGAAGCTTTTCTGTGTGAATTTCTTCTTGAGATTGATTAAGCAGCTTTCCAGGAAAAACACCAGCTTTTGTGTTGAGGGAACACTATACAACTTTAAGCTTTTGTATTGAAGGGGGACCGAAAACTCCAAACACTATACAACTTTGATCATTAGTATATGAGATTCTAAAGTTTAAATAAAAAGTTTATAAATGAAGTTCTCATCTTAATGCATTATTATACCCTAGGCTGTGTTTGATTGAGGGATAAATATATATATATAATAAATAATATATATAATATATATATATATTCATATTATTGAAATTTCTGTCAAACCATACGATTTTTGACTAAAATATTTTATTCTAAAAATTAATTTTAAATTTTTTTAAGATTATAAATTAAATTAAATATAGACATAATTTATTATATATTATAATATATTATTTTTATTATAGAATTAGTAATTATATATATTAATACATTTTATTTTAATTTAAATATTATAATAAATTATAATTAAATATTATTAATGAATTATTTTTATTAAACTTAAGTTTTAAGTATAAATTGAAAAAATATATTTTATAAAAATATTTTTATAAAAATATTTTTATTAAATTATAATTTATAATAAATTATTTTTATCAAATATTATAATAAATTATTTTTACAATAAATTATTTTTATAACAAATTATTTTTATTAAATTATATTTTATATTAAATTTGATAATTATCTTTTTTTTTTTTTTTTTTTTTTTTTTTTTTTTACTAATATCTAATATTCTATAAAATTAACCAAACATAATTTCAATTATTTTCGAGAGTAGCAGCATTACAAACCACTTTTATTTATGACTATTCTAAAATAATAAGCTATCCCCGAATAGTAAATATTACAAACCAAACACAATATTCGCTATCCTCTTTGTCTCAAGCATACCTCTTTGGCTCAAGCATAAATTTAAAAGATAAAAAATATATATATATATACCAAAGATGACTTGCTATTTCGAAATAATTAAGAATAAAAGTTAAATTGTATTTGGTTCAAAAAGTTAACATTCTCTAAAATAAATAAAGTTGTGTTTGATTAATATTATGAAATAATAAAAAATAATAAAAAAATGATATAAAATTTTACAAAATATCAACTTTGTCCTTATCTTGTATATAAAAAATATGATTTATATTTTATAGTTAGTTTGAAACGATATAATAATAAATAATAAATTATAGTTTACGTAAATAAAATAATATTTTATATTTTATAGTAAATAATAAATACTAAATAAAATAATAATGCAATCCAACATTTAACTTACCAAAGATTTGAAAATAAAATTACTTTGAGTAGGATATATAAGAATAAATATATTTTATATTTTATAGTATATTTTATTGTAAATAATAAATACTAAATAAAATAATAATACAATCCAACATTAACTTTACCAAAGATTTGAAAATAAAATTACTTTGAGTAAGATATATAAGAGTAAGTAACAATGAAATTTTAGATTAGGAGTGAGAGAAGTAAATTTCATTCACTACCCTTGAAATTTTCAATGAGTATAACCCTATTTCATAGGACTCCTGAAATAAAAATTAGCGGATTATCCTAGAATAGCCCGTTAGGTTAGGAATTTTTTAAACTCGGTTTTTAAGTTCCTGTCTGGCCGGAATTGTGGGATAAAGAAGGTTATTCCTCTTTTATCCCGCAACCAAACGGACAGCCTATTTGGCACAGTAGATCTATAGAGTAAAACTGCATAATTTCGTGCCCGACTCATGTAGTGAGTCCGATCGGTTGTGGTGAGCTAGATCGATTTCGGTGAGCCGAACCGAATGGAATGAGCCAAATGCCTTGCAGCAATGTGGAGACAATGTTTCAGTTCATGCTTCTGTGTTCGACTTATACTAAAGTCAACATATTCTATTGCTGATAGGACAATCGCCTGAAACTGTGCTAACACTTTGGCTTATTATGATGAGAACAGCTGGTGTGGCGTGTCGTGCACTTAACTCTGTCAACACCACCTGCGTCAGCCCTGCCTTGTCAGTTTCATTTCATCTGTTCTCAGCTAGCTTTCTCTATAAATGGATCTAAAAACGAGTCTGCTGGGAGGACACACGGTTGACGTCGTGAGAGGCTAGTTTGAGTTGAAGGTTGGAGATCTTCAGCAGACTGAGGAGTTCAAGAACATCTTCATCAAATCGGTTCATGCCCTGTAAAGCCTTCATCAGTGATCGACTGCAACCTTCAGCCGATTTTCTGTCTGATGTAGGGGATGTTACCAAGCAAGGGTGATCTTTTATTTTGTCTATTATTTTGATGTTTTGCGTAGTGGTTGTTTCTTAACTTAGCTGTAAGGGTGTGTTGTAGTGGGAGTGTTCTGTTAATCTCCCTGAGCCTTGAGGTTTTGGAACCTTAGGGGTTAGTGACCCAACGTTTGGGATATTTTGTTTGTGGACCTCAGGATAGTACCATGAGGTTGTGGAACCAAGAATTCGGCTGAGTGTGTGAGATGTTAGACTCTTTCTTAGGAGTAGCTTGAGAAGAACTCAAGGCTTATACTCTAATGTGGTAAAGTGGGTAGCTTGTCTTCGGGTCGATGCGTGACGTGAGAGCGCTTGATAGAGAAGTAGGTCCATATTTTCGGTTCCTCTGGAAACGGGTATACAGAGCTAACGGCCGTGGTGACGTGTGGTGTTGTCCCGGACTTTCTTTCAATTTTTCTTGTGGTGAAAGATCTACCAGAGGATGACATGGGTTCCGTCTCGATTCTCCAAACGCCATGCAGTTATGTGGTGGAATACCTACTGAGAGTGACGGGTGGTGATGTCCCGGCTCTCCTGGCGGTAAGGTTGTTTAACCAGATGGCGCGAAAGCAAAGGTGTTTGACGCCCCACTTGGCACCCATAACCAATCTGGTGAGCAAACGAGTATTCGACTCAGCCAGACTAATGTGTACAGGAGTGGGCGGGGGGAGTGCAATGTGTGCAAACACTTCCTTTCGAGGATCGTACAGGTCGACCGATTGGGAAGGTGAGATTCTCCTTTCGGCTGTTGCGATGGTGAGTGAGCTCGACAGATCTAAGCCGAGATATTAGTTTGGTTGGGCTTTGATAAGGCATCGGAGTTGTTCCTTGACCTTTACTACTTTCTTATCTATTATCTCTTGTGGTTGACTTTTGTAGATACCTCAGGTAGACCAAGTAAGTGTAGAACAGTCTTTTTCGATGGTTAAACCCACATCAAATTTTAATTAGTCCTCACTCTCTGTAGTTTACTCCTTTCAGGTGTTGGTTTGGTTGGTGAGGCACGCTATCGCAGTTAGGACGTGGTTGAGTAGCAGAGCTAAAAGTCTAGCTGACCATCCCCCGTTTTGGATGTTAGGTTGTCGGTTGTTGAGCCAAGGGCTTGATTGTTGTTCCCCTTTTATGACCGAACCGTTAGATGTAATAAAGTTGTTTTGATATTTTACCTCTTATACTCTTGTATTATGTATCTTTTCGATCTTTTGTTTAAGTAGAAATGGGATGGACCGTTCCATTTGGGTAGAGCAAGACTTGCCGGTTTGGCGGAAAATTTGGGCGCGTCCAGAACCGATCAATCGGTGGTTTCGGGGCGTGACAACTCGCGCCAAATCGAGTTCTGCAAACTCACACCACCTCTCTCTCAATTCATGCAATTTAAGGAGGCGCCTGTTGAAACAGTAAGCAAGAAATCTAAAAGAAAGCGACCAAAGTGCAAAATCTATGTGATTTTGTACGACACGAATTGTAACTTGTAGATAAACATATCATTAAATTCTAAATCAATGTATAATCAGCTTCAGGCTAAACTTCAGAGAAGTAATTTCTGCAGCCAAAACTCATCACAGAAATTTTAGCAGAGAGGCCAGAACTCGTCTGATTTTACTCGTAGACTTTTCCTTCCTGGCGAGTGAAACTATTATCAGTATTTTCTGGCGGGATTGGCTTCTCAGGTGCAGTTTCCTGAAAAACAATTTGAGCAGGATCCAAGACATTGAAACCAATTCAGAATCGGAACAAAATAATTCAGAGGAATCACAGAGAAGAGAAATGAAAATCACTTATCTTTGGCTGCAGAGCTAACTTCAGCTCGCATTCTTCTCCTCTTTTTCAATCCATTTAGCTGTCCTTTGGAGTTCGTATCGACAAAATTCTGATCCATCACCTCTGAGAGAATTCAAATGTTTATCCCTTCCGAATTTGTGATAGAAACGAATGGGCTAAAGTAAATTTGTATTCACTGTGTCACTTTTATTATTTATGCATCCTAAACACGTAAAAAGCTCGAAATTTTCATGAAGCATAAATATATGCCTTATAAACAGTTTGACAAATACTTTATAAATAAGCTCGAATACTTTTACTTTCTGTGATTCCATAAACTTATAAAAGGGGCATAGCATCAGCTGAATCACTTGTGAAGAAAGGAATGAATAGAAAAAACTTAGCTTAAACGGAGCTAAGGGTGAGGAAAAGCCAATTTTGCTTTCATTTCTTTTCTTCTCTGATTTTTGCTCCACTTTTTTTTTCTTCGTTGTTCTTCTAACTCAAATATCCAAACATAACGTAAAAGGAGAGATGTAGGGCAAAATAAATAATTGATCTGAGTCGGGTTGATTCATAACAGGTATGGAAGTTCAAAAAAACTAATCTAATCACTGCCAAAACCTGTCAAGTTGCGCTAGTATCTTCATAATTCAATACGCCGAATTTAATCTTATTTTGCAATACTAGCGAATTTCCAATGATTTGGAAAACAGAATTGAGCTCCTATGCTTTTAGAAGTACAAATTTATTGGTGCTTGTAGGTTTTTAGCCCTTAGATGAAAGAATGTGTGGTTAGGATAATAGCGGGTCTCTTGGGTTAAGTAGGTAGTTGGTGGAATTGAATGATCTAAGGAATGAAATTAGCCAAAGAGATAGATCTAACGGTAAAAAACTTACAAGCACCAAGACAAGCATAGTAGTCGGACTATTGGAAAACATATGTAAAATCTACAACCTTGAACTAGATGAAACACATTCGAAGTACCCCAAATAAATTTCTCAAATCATTTATACTAGACCTAATATTCTCTTCAGTACCAAAAACATGACTACTACAGCAGTTCTCTTCATCAAACTAATACATTAAGAAAATTCAAAAAAAAAAAAATGCATGAATTGCATTCTTTGATTCCAACATTATACAACTATTGCGGCCACATGGTGGAATCTGTGGTTGGAACGAAACAAAAGGATATTCCAAAATTGGAGAGTTGACTCGAGACGGCTGTTGCTAGATATACGCGATCTAAAGAGTCTATAGGAAGTAAACCGATCGTCGACCCTTTTTTTTAAAAAAAAAATAATTTTTTTATTATAGGTCTGCTATCCTCTTCGAGACCTGGTTGACTCACTATTGTAGCCTAGTTCATTTTTTTATAAATAAAGCAGATAACATACTACCTTTTCCTCAAAATAAAAAAAAAAAAAAAAAAGAAGCATTATACATATGAATATAATATCACTAAAAGACACTTCATGGGTACCTGCAGTGCTTCCAACAGATGCTTGGTAATATATCTGAGAACAAGTACCTATAGGATGCTTGGAGCTTGCAAATTCTTCTCTGTGTTTCCTGTGGCTCGATTCCATTATGGCCATATCTGTGCTACCGTTTCGCTCTGATGATTTCATCTCTCGTTCCCTGCAAATTAAAGGCGATCTGAAATGCTGGATCCAGGGGTTTGCAGCAAGTAGCCGAGCTTTGTTTTCTATGTGATTTGTCGCCCACTCAAAGCTTATTTTCCCCCAAGAACCATCACGCTGAACTTTGAACTACAACAAAAAGTCTTTCAAACTGTTGGAAAAGCTTAAAAATCAAGTTAATAAACACATAAAGTTTATCTTTTTTCTGATACCTGACCAGTGCTCCGGTTGTTAATGTCAGATGTAGACGCATTATCCTTCCTAGTGATTGGTGATAATCCGTGAAAATCATCTAAGCTGTATTCACTACTGTATAATTGACTAATAAATGATGCTTCAATGGAATTGAGATATAGGTCGTGCTTCTCATCGGTCCACTCGGTCGACATCAAATCCATATCCTGAGAACTCTGATACAGAGATATAAGACAAAGCCGCTTTTAACGAGAAACTGCATAGTTGAGCTTGCTTCAATTACATATATACTCAATCTGCAAGTCTTAATCCCTTGATACAAGGTCAAAAATGATCTTAATCCCGTGATACAAATGACACTGCGAAGCATGGCACCATGAAGATTCAGAGTCAAAATTTATTGTGTTTGATAGAGTTATCAAAAAAACCCCTTAAACCTTGATAAGACACAAATTGTGTTGTTCTATTATAGCTATTTCTACGGTCACGATTTTTCATCCTCTCTTGGTAAAGTGAACATGAATGATTTTAATTTACAGCACTTTATAATTGCCCCTAGTTACCTTCAACTTACAGAAAACAAAGGCAGTCATCATCTAGATTAAAGTTTGGACACTTAATTTTAGCTGTCATGTCTGTTCCAGATTTCGACACAGGCCGCAAATGCGCGCGATCCAGGTAGCATACAATATAGGAGCATCCATATTTTGCAAATTCAGGAAAATGCACAAAAACCCCAACTACTATTACTACGGACCTGTTTGAACGAAAATCAATTTTTTTTTCCTTCTTTTTTTTTTTTGTTTTAATGTTAGAATGATTATCAAAGATAACTTGTGCATTTAGTCCATTACAAATTCCTCATAATCATGATTCTTGGATAATGCATTCCACCTATGAGGTGATTCATTATTTCTGAGGAAACGGATCTGGGACCATACATATCATGCATGCCCCTTGAGTAAACAAGGGATATATCCTAATTCTCCGTGACAAGATCTTCAAAAAATAGCTCAATTGTAGGTTTAATCAGATCCCTACTCACATCAACCACACTAATTGAACGTGCACACCGTATCAACACGCAAATATATAATCCCAATACTCTTAACTCCCGAACGCACGAACCCTAACAAATTTACCATCAAATACACAGAAAATCGAGATCAAAGTTTACCCTCATCGCGCTCTCCTCGGCGGCGAGGCCCCTCCGCCCTTCGCTGGGCCCTGCAGCGGCGGAGGCTGCCTCCGCCGTGTCCGGAGCCACGCTCGCGCTCGCGCCCTCATCCATGGCGTCGGCGACGAAGACGACGACGAATCACATCGCAAAACTGGGGGAGAAGCGGAGGAGGAGGAGGAGGAGGAGGGAGAGCTCGGCTCCTTCGAGGGATTGGTTTCCAAAATAGGAAAGTATAAAAAGGGCACGAAAAAGCGAAAAAGAAGAAGGGTAGCAGTGGTGAGGGGGAACTGACACGTGCACACGTGGCAAAGACTTTTACACGTGGCACGGGGACCACAGTGCGATGTTCTCGAAGAGGACAATAATATCGGTTGGTGCAGTGATGGCACCCTCGAGGTAGATATTTTTCCCTTCGGTTGTGGGCCCCACCATTGTTACGCCCCATACGTGGACCCGGCTCATAGTAGCGTACTAAATTTCGAAAATTTAGCGTAGAAATGTTCAAAATTTTATCCGAAAATTCAAACGAATTTATTCCATATTAAACAAATATAAATTTGAATACAATAAAAAAATAAAAATTCGACAGATTTAATTTTGACTATACCTAAATCCAATCCGAACTCCAACCCAAATTAATTTTATATTATAATATATGTGTATATATAAATATATATATATATATATATATATATATATATATATATATATATATATATATATATATATATATATATATATATATATATTATGTTATATTTAAATTTATATTTTAAAATTTTAGATTTAATATAATATGTTTTGAAATATTATAAAGAAAAAAGGAGAAATAATTATTTTGATTTCGGATTTTCGAGTTCGGATTTGGAATTCGGCTTTAAATTTTTTAGTCGGATTCGAATTTGAATATAATTTTTAAAATCTATCGAATTGAGGTTTGAATTCGGATTTCCAATTTGGTAGTCGAATTCGAATTTTTAAAAATTTATTCCTACAAATAAGGTGCGTGTCTATATATATATATATATATATATATATATATATATATATATATATATATATATATATATATATATATATTACTATTTATTAATTAAATGGATAAAATTTTTAGCAAAAAGCGATTAGGAATAAGATATTCGTGGATCAGAATAAGGATTTAATAATTTAATATATTTGATAGTTGAAAAATATAATCAAATGTCGAAATAAAATTTCATATTCGGCTTTTAAATTATATTTTAAAATTAAATAACTAAAAGTAAATATATTTCATATTTGGTTTTTAAATTTCTTATTTTTAATCATTTTAGACGTTTGATGGCATACATCATCTATCAAATACTAAAAAAAATTTAAATAAATTAAAATATTATGCGTCCAAATTTAAAATTTTGTGCTGAAAATCATAGATTAATGTACATAAATAAAAGAATTTAGATTTTGAGGTAAAAATCCTATCAAAATAATCAACAAGAAAAATTAAATATGTATGTGTCACGCCCCGGGTGTAACCGGAACCCGGGCCCGTCTACAGATCCGCCGTGCACACGGTATTTCCCGCGTACACGAAGCGCCAAACCTGCTCAGATATAAGAGATAATAATAATAAAAGAGCAATAAAAACAGAGCTGAACTAAATCTAATACATCTCAGACTGAAGCTGGAAATAAAATACAATACATCTGTATAAATGATACATCAGTCTCTCCCAGCTCACCAAAAATAAATACAACATGCTGGCAAAAGCCAGTCCCAAATGTAAAAGTACAACCGTCTGAGGAAACATGGGTATACCAACAGTCCAGCTAACCCGCTCATCCTGCCTCGAGATCTATCTACTCAGCCGTCCTCTCTTCTCGACCCGCCGCTGAAAGCCCAGCAGCACCCGCAGAAGACACTGCAAAACAAGGGAGTAGAAAAAGAGGAAAGAAGAATGGGGGTGAGAACTACTAGTAAACCAGTAGCCTCCCCTAGTGGGTAAAACCTCAAACTCTGACGCACCCATTAGGTCTACCAGAGGCAAAAAGGAAAGAATAGTGGTAAGAAATGAAACTGCTGAAAAAGGAAAATCTACCACTACTATGCCTCTAAAATGCAGTCCTAGACTGGAATAACCGTATGCGACAGTAACCAACCGTCCCAGATGAACCCAATCTGTACCGCTCTCATCATCGGGCAAGTAAGCTGCGCCGACGTGATAGCAAAAACTCCTGCTGCCGCCCTCATCATCGGGCAAATAAGCCGCGCCGATGTGATAGCAAAACTGTCAATAACTGCATGGCCCCGGCCTCCGGAGGGGATCTCGAGGGGAGCGACCCACACGAGGAAAGCATCACTGGGCAATAACCGCGCCGGTGTGATAAGTATCAAAAGCAGGACTGGATCACAACTATAAAGCCCCAGTGGAACACACCCCTCCACTAAAAGAAACTGATCCCAATCTGATGCACAAATGAACATCCGGTCATCGCCCAAAATCCGCGATCGCCGCAATACCTCACAATCCACAACCTGGTCTCACAACCGACCTCCGGTCAACCGCCCAATATCCGCGGTCGCCGGAATAACCCACAACCGCAATCATGTCCCACATCCGACATCCGGTCAACCGCCTACTATCCGCGGTAGCCGCTATAATCCCCCAATCCAAAATCGTGTAAAATAATATGTATCTGGTCAACCGCCTACTATCCGCGGTTGCCATAAAACCCTCTAGTCCTGTAGTACCCCGAACCCCCATGCAGCTTTTTCCCGTGAATCCACTATTTAGACACCTGTTGATGGTGTATCTGGCCCATAGTGCATCAAAGGGATGCCACAGATGGACCCTGTGAGCTTTGGTTAGCTGTTTTGGCCTTCGGCTACTTTTGCCGAATTTTAAAAAAGGATTTAGGCCAAACGGAGGGTGGATTTGGATTCAGCGCGGAAAAAACACTTGAGTTTGGCTTTTGTTTGCCCAATTCGGAGTCCGGATGTCCAAAAGCGGACTCCCGAAAGTTTTGACAGTTTTGGCGCTTGCGGGAGCCTCCGGCAAATTTTGGAGCGGAATTTGGCGAAACGGACCTCGTTTTTGGAATCAGCGCGCGAAAACGGTCAAGACGGCTATTTGCTTGTCAATTTTGAGCTGCGGGTACTGTTCACGCCGGAACAGTGTCGCCGGCGATGGCCGGCGGCGGCCGGCGGCGGCGGGCAGCGTCGGCGGGCGGCGGCGCCGCCGCGGCAGGCGGCAGGCGGCGGCCCAGGGCGCGGGCAGGCCGCGGGCAGCGCGCGGTCCAACCGCGCGGGGCGTGCACCGAAGGCGGGCCACGTGGCGTCTTCCGTTTGGTTGGTCCACAGCGCGCGGTCCGCGGAGTTTTTCGGTGTACGGTGGACCGAATGGGGGACACGTGGCACTTTGTGATTGGGCGGTGTTGTGCACCCGGTCCACGCAATGGATGGAGTGGTTGCCGTACGCGACGGCGGGCGTGCGTTGTGCGCGGTCCACCGCGGGCACGGCGGGGTGTGCCACGTGGCGAGCCCCTGTTGGCTGGCTCTCGTGCACCGGGCGCAGGAATGTTTTTTTCTCCCCCCGCCGCACCAAAAACCCATCCGAGCTCCATTGTTTTGCATTTTCCCAATCCCTGCACTTTTGGCCCGAGCTCCTCTCAGGCAATAATCTTCCTCTCTGAGTCCTCTACCACCCTGCAGAGTTTCAAAAGTCTGGGTGGCACGATCCCGAGGTTTCCCCATTTTACGGTGCGGCGCGACGTTGCTTTCTTGTGTTCTTCCTCGGCGCAGCGATAGTGTTTTTGGTCCCCTGGGCTACCCCGACATCATCTTCCTGTGATTCTTGCACCAGTGACTCCTAAGATAGGACTTCATCTTTTGTTTTGGTCGCGCTTTCCCGTTTCGAGGTTTTGGCACGGTTTTCGGGGCAGCAAGTGACCCCTTTTTTGTATGGAATTCCTTGACAGCAGCGGAGTGTTTCGCCATATCTTTGCGCACGAGCGTCTGATGGAAACGAGCTTATACAACTTTTTCACTACGGATCGCAAGGAACGCGCTCGTATTTTTAGTGGATTTTTGTGAATTTTCTTTCGAGGTGAAAATTAAGGATTGTATCTGGGAACAGTAATCAGCCCTTAATCCTGATTTTTAGTGTGAGAGGCCCCTTGCTGAATTTTTATCTTGGTCCTACAGAACTCGGATTTGGGCGTGCAAGGTACCGTTGCGAAGCTATCGTCGCGAGGATCGCCGTGATATTTTTATTTAGAATTTTCTGGACATTTGTTGCAGGTGATAATTTGACAGTTTGGTACTTGTGTTTGTATGTGGTAATTAGACTCTAGTGTATTTAGTGAATTCCTTGATGTACCAGGAGTATTGCGGTGTGCTAAAATTGTGGAGCGCGGATTTGGAATTTGGTATTTTCCGACTGTGCGAGTTTGGACAGTTGCGCTTCAGGTGGGTGGTTGTTGTACTCCTCTCTTTGTATGCCCACTAGGAATATCAGAGTATCCTCGTTTTGACAATGCCAATGTGTTGATTGGTAGACTTGCATGCTCTAGGAAATTGATTAATTGTTATCAGATCTCTAATATATGATTGTTAGATTAATCACTGATGTACCGCTTATTTGATTCTGGAACTGTATATTTGGAGACATATAGTACATGAGACTGCAAAACTGATGTTTGTTCATGTGAGACGGACACCCTAGCTTATGTCACTTCAAACTGTTATACTTGGAACTGGATAAAATATTGGAACATGCATGATTAAATGGTGTCACTATTATGTCATCTTTTTACTGCTACACTATTTTGGGACTTGACTTAGGAGAAACCATGCTTTTCTCTTTTCTTTCTTCATTGTTGACACTAGTGGCTTAATCGCTCAGGTTCGAGCGTATGTTGGACAGTGTAGGCAGGTATTGGGAATTTGGGACAGGTTGAGTTTGTCAGGGGGTTGCGGCGACCACGGATCTTGGTGGTTGCCGGATTGTTTTATTGCATCAGATTGGGTGTTCGGGGATCGGGCTTACTATAGTGGAGGGTTGTTTCCCACTTCTTTGAGTCTCGATCCAGTCCTGCTATTATGAGACAGTGATTACAGAGATGGTTGATACAGTGATATTTTTACTCGTGTGGGTCGCTCCCCTCGATTCCACTCCGAGTAGGCTTTCCCGGGTGAGCGCCGGCACCTTTCTGCTTTCCACGGTGTGAGGAGCCGGGCACCTGCCTGGTTTCATGAGTTCGACAGCAGAGCAGCAGTGCCATGTGCACGGGCTGTCAATTGGGTCCATTATGACGGCTTTCTTGATTCTGATGCATCAC